>JASAMY010002399.1:0-21454 GCA_030248085.1 Paralinhomoeus sp. GSCO2_6 | reverse complement strand
TTTTGAGATAAACACGCGTACAAAGTGCAAACACTAAAAACTTCGTTTTTGGATGGTGGGGTCTTTGGGGTTTGGATCGGGGTGCCCGAGAAGTGGGAAAATTTATAAGGCTCAGACATCAGAGAGTCCCTTCACCGAGAGAGGGTGCTTGTGCAAGTCGAAGAGGCACGGTTCAAAAGGGAAGGAGAAAAATTGTCGAGACTGTGTGCCAACTAGGGATGAGCAGGGGCCTGCACGTCTTGGCCGAGCCCGGCCCGCCCAGACAGTCCGGCCCGACCCTGCCCGGCCCGAAGTCTCAAAACGCAGGCCCGGCCTTGCCCGGCCCGCAAAACGGGCCTAGAATTCCGGCCCAGCCCCGGCCCATGGGCCGGGCCAGGCCGGGCCGGCCCGGCCCGGCCCGGCCCCTGCTCCTCCCTAGTGCCCACCAATAAACTGTAGCCTTCCCACGCTACTAAACCAGTTTCAACAACGCCAATTCAACCACCTTCAATGTTCCTCGAGCACTCAACCACGCTGAGCAACGGCTGATGGGAATCAAGATTCTCTGATATGCGATAAGACAAACCGGACACGTTTGGAACTTTGGAAGACAGTTGTGCATAATCGACACTTCTGCCGACGCCAGCGCAGCGCATCAAGCAGGTCAGCTGTGCAGCAAAGGACGTCTGAGAAATGCAGCCACTGCGTGCCACTGAAATTGGCTCAATACACTAGCTATGGTACGTTCGATTTGCTTTGTAGTGTCTCCACTCTATTGGTGCCACCCTATGGTTGGGAAATATACACACATACCGTAAATCCATAATTAGCCTCCGGGGTTAATTGTTTCGTTCGAACCGTAGGAAAGTGTATAATCGTAAGGGGAGGGAGCTAATCAGAGGGGGTTGTAAACTGGAGTAAAAGTTAGGTAATGAACAGAACCGCAGAACACCGTAACCATGCTAGAACAACAAAAGAAGTTCAATCAAATTGTGTGTTTTTTACTATCTTTGCGGGTACGCGTATTTACGCAAAAGCAGTGATGAATCCGGCAAAAAAATGCGTCCACATCCGATTCTGAGCGCCGTGCAGGCGTATCGCTGTTTGCAACAAAAAGGGAATTGCTGAGTTCTGCGTCCACTGCGTTCGATGATAGTTTGGTGCATTCAATTTGTAAGTTTGCAATAACCACCGCTTCAGCAAGTATTTGTCAAAATTCTTAGCCGCATGACTGCTACACGGTCGCAGAGTCCGCACACGCACTTGCCAAGCGCTGGAATTGCTGGAAAGTGCGGAAGTGCGCCAGACATCGCCCCCCAAAGCTGTCTCGATGTCTCGATGTCTCGCCTTGTCGCTGTGCACGGACACGTGGACCTCATTTGCTTCGCGTTCACCCGAGTGTGTAATGCTTCGTTATTCTGCTTCGTTATTCTTTGGCGTAAATAACGAAGCAGCGGTGAAAAAACAATGCTCATGAACGTGCCACACGAAACGGTTTAACAGTGGAAAAGATAATGGTGCAGCAAAAAATAATGAAGCGCTCAGTACGGTAGGATGATTTTTAAAGGTGATTTGAAATTGTTTGGCGAAGTTGTTCTGTTTTGTTTTGTTGCGAAATGCGAAAGTATGTCTAATCGTCCGCAAGGAAGGTATCAGGCAAGTGTTTGGACAAGGCGTGATGTTCAGCGCCTGATCTCTGACTACAAGTCCGGGAGATCTGTTTTTTCGCATCGACAATTGGCTGCCGAAATCTCGGTTTTACTGCACGATTATTCTGTGCTTTTCGTGCTCCTTGTTGTGCATGTGAATTTTAGAGCCTGTCAGGCCAACGCGTCAGCGCTGCGTCAGTTCTTCGTCACATTACGGATGACAGCATCGGGAGGCGTTCTCTTGGACGGCCCAAGAACGTCGTAAAGAAGCAGCGGTTGTCTCACCTAAGGAAGACGTCGTCAGCGAGCGAGCAATCACAGGGGTGGGAGCCTATTAAGCACTGGATTCGACTTATTTGCGGACTCCCTCTTTTGCCCCCGACCTTGATGGAGCGCTTCTGGTTCCTCTACTGTCACCAGCCGCCGCGCGCTCCTGAGGGCTGGGTGGTCCCTCCCGGGTACCCAGCTTGGCCGGACGCAGAGCTTGACCGCTTTCGCGACTACGTGAGCAGCTTCTGGCTGAAGCGGCCTCAGGCGATCAACCACTGGGCCTCTGACTCAGATCGCACCACGAACGCGGCTGAAGCCTACCACTCGGTGCTGTCCAGGTGTTCTGCGTACATTGAGTTGTCCTTGCATCGAATTGTCGGTCGACTTTACAAATGACTCCTAGATGGGCTCTTCGGCACCCGGTGCTCTCCTCATTTTTACGACAGCTAGGAAGACAGCACTTTCAGCAACAAACTAGAATCGACCAGCTAGAGGGAGGCACCGTCAAATCGAGACGGCGGAACTCCGTCTACGTCGCGCTGGATGAACGGATGCGATCGTACAAGCCCCAGCTGAAGGTTTGAAGTGAAATCGTATCAAAAAGGAGCTGAACGCGCACTTTTTTCAGCGCCAGTTGAAAAATCCGACCTTGGAAGGGTGGGAACGGGTTTTGTTGGCCAATCCTTACTTAGAGCGAGTGCAGCATCTATTGGCGACATCTATTAACAGACGACTTGAGCGAGTGCAGCATCTATTAACTGAAGAAGCTGTCAGCAACGGGGCAGGCAGCTGGCAGGACGGCGGCTTTGCTGGCGTCGGTGTCGGCCCAGCGGACGAGGGACGTCCCAGACGTCGCCTCCGTCGGCTCTCACGCACGCACCCCCGACCGCGCGTACGCCCAAACCCCTCCCCCAAAACTCCTCCCCTTCCCCTGCCGACGCGGCTTCGATTCCGACCCGAGTTCCTTCGGCTTACAACCCGCGCCAGTGTCGCGCCACGCTACAATGCGGTGGGCCGACACTTTCCTCCTTCTTCACTCTCTTCCCTTCCTTCACGACGACCTAGCCGCGCCCTGAAGCCCGAAGGCACAACAGTCAGCGACGCGCTAGCCAACGACTCTGCACCGCACGCGAAAACTCTCAAAAGTCGCGAGCGGCAAAACCAAGAAACGCGCAGAGTGGCGAACGACCGGAAAAGGCCGTTCCCACGGGCGTGGGGGGGGGTGGGGGGACGGAGGCCTTTACACACAAAAGATATACGGCGCGCTCGCCAGCTGGCTGGCCGGCTGCCACGACAGACGTACAGGCGAACAGCGCACAGCACACAGGGGCGACGCACCGGTGCGCAAGGCTACAAAAGGGGGGTGGGGGAGTAGAGGGGCGCAAAGACTCATGGTCTCTACATAACAGCCTTGCGCGACTACGCGGACAAGTTTTCCTCCGCAGAAGACTACTTGAAACATCGCTGGGACGCCGTGGTCGTAAACGGCAAAAGCGTCCGTGTTCAACGTGGCGATCTCCGTAAAGTTGGCTCCTGGGCGATCGAGTTTGAGTGCTGGGCCGTCGCCAACTGGCTCGACGTCAACATCTTTGTCTACAGCGCTGACGGAGTTGACAACGGCTGGGCTGTCTACGTCCCAGGCGGCTACGGGAAGTGTGATGCGCCGCCGGACGAGCTGAGATCTCGTCCATCCATCTATCTGCGCAACTCTGGCGGGCATTTTGAAGTTGTGACATCTGTTTAACTTCTTTGCTCGATTTGATTGAACCTATGATCTGATCAATTTGTTCCGACATTTATTTGATCTCACACTGTTTGTGCAATCGTTAGTGATTTTCTGTCATTCTGGTGTCAATTCGTATTGAGAAGGTTTGTGTTGGATTGCTCATCGTCAGAGGTCAGAGGATCAGGCTCATGTTCGAGGAGCACCACTCTGATGTCAGAGACAGTAGTTAGTTCGGGTTGAGCAGACCTTTTTGAGGTAGGGAGGGAAAACAGTGGGTTTTTATTCCAGCGTTCAGAACAAGGAAATTCGTTCATCACACAACCGTTTCATTATTCTTTGGCGTAAATAATAAAAATAATGAAACAGCTGTGTACAGTACACGTATGACTACACACCCCTTTTTCAGGCTATTTCCAAAATATGCAACCGATACAACCACAACCGATACAACCAATCACTGTAGCTTAGGCTTTAGGTTAGGCTTAGGCTTAGGCTCAGGCTTAGGCTTTAGCTTAGGCTTAGGCTTAGGCTTAGGCTTAGGCTTAGGCCTAGGCTTAGGCTTAGGAGGCGGGAACAGTAATCGGTTGTATCGGTTGTGGTTGTATCGGTTGCATATTTTGGGAATTGCCCATTTTCAGCGCTCCGAGTTGCCGATCCGATTTTTTGTTTTGCTTTCGTGCAGCGTCATCGTTTAGTCTCGAGCTTTTCGTAGAAAGCAACAGAGAGGCAAATCGCGACGACAGAGGGATGGCGGCGATTCGAAAGAAGTTAGTGATTGTCGGCGACGGCGCCTGCGGCAAGACCTGTCTTCTGATCGTCTTCTCCAAAGATCAGTTCCCCGACGTCTACGTTCCCACCGTCTTTGAGAACTATGTGGCCGACATCGAGGTGGACGGCAAGCAGGTGGGGTGGGAGACTCATGCTTCTTCCGGCCGGTCTGCGTGCGTGCGTGCGTGCGTGCGTGTCTTCTAGCGTTCCCTCACCATTGCAGGTGGAGCTGGCGCTGTGGGACACGGCCGGTCAGGAGGACTATGACCGCCTGCGGCCCCTCTCCTACCCCGACACCCACGTCGTCCTCATGTGCTTCAGCGTCGACTCACCCGACTCCCTCGAGAACATCCCTGAGAAGTGGACCCCCGAGGTTTGTTGCACCCCCCCTCCCTCCCACCCATAGGTGCCCACGGAAATTGGGCCAGGGGAGGGGTAAATCGCCAAATTTTTCGAAGGCAGGGGGTGGGTAAACTGGGCAATTCGGGATACTTCCCACAGGGTGGGTGGGTGGGTGAGTGAGTGTTATGCATGGTCGATCAATGCAATGCTTAGGCGCACAGCACACAGCACACAGGGGCGACGCACCGGTGCGCAAGGCTACACAAGGGGGGTGGGGGAGAAGAGGGGCGCAAAGACTCATGGTCTCTACATAACAGCCTTGCGCGACTACGCGGACAAGTTTTCCTCCGCAGAAGACTACTTGAAACATCGCTGGGACGCCGTGGTCGTAAACGGCAAAAGCGTCCGTGTTCAACGTGGCGATCTCCGTAAAGTTGGCTCCTGGGCGATCGAGTTTGAGTGCTGGGCCGTCGCCAACTGGCTCGACGTCAACATCTTTGTCTACAGCGCTGACGGAGTTGACAACGGCTGGGCTGTCTACGTCCCAGGCGGCTACGGGAAGTGTGATGCGCCGCCGGACGAGCTGAGATCTCGTCCATCCATCTATCTGCGCAACTCTGGCGGGCATTTTGAAGTTGTGACATCTGTTTAACTTCTTTGCTCGATTTGATTGAACCTATGATCTGATCAATTTGTTCCGACATTTATTTGATCTCACACTGTTTGTGCAATCGTTAGTGATTTTCTGTCATTCTGGTGTCAATTCGTATTGAGAAGGTTTGTGTTGGATTGCTCATCGTCAGAGGTCAGAGGATCAGGCTCATGTTCGAGGAGCACCACTCTGATGTCAGAGACAGTAGTTAGTTCGGGTTGAGCAGACCTTTTTGAGGTAGGGAGGGAAAACAGTGGGTTTTTATTCCAGCGTTCAGAACAAGGAAATTCGTTCATCACACAACCGTTTCATTATTCTTTGGCGTAAATAATAAAAATAATGAAACAGCTGTGTACAGTACACGTATGACTACACACCCCTTTTTCAGGCTATTTCCAAAATATGCAACCGATACAACCACAACCGATACAACCAATCACTGTAGCTTAGGCTTTAGGTTAGGCTTAGGCTTAGGCTCAGGCTTAGGCTTTAGCTTAGGCTTAGGCTTAGGCTTAGGCTTAGGCCTAGGCTTAGGCTTAGGAGGCGGGAACAGTAATCGGTTGTATCGGTTGTGGTTGTATCGGTTGCATATTTTGGGAATTGCCCATTTTCAGCGCTCCGAGTTGCCGATCCGATTTTTTGTTTTGCTTTCGTGCAGCGTCATCGTTTAGTCTCGAGCTTTTCGTAGAAAGCAACAGAGAGGCAAATCGCGACGACAGAGGGATGGCGGCGATTCGAAAGAAGTTAGTGATTGTCGGCGACGGCGCCTGCGGCAAGACCTGTCTTCTGATCGTCTTCTCCAAAGATCAGTTCCCCGACGTCTACGTTCCCACCGTCTTTGAGAACTATGTGGCCGACATCGAGGTGGACGGCAAGCAGGTGGGGTGGGAGACTCATGCTTCTTCCGGCCGGTCTGCGTGCGTGCGTGCGTGCGTGCGTGTCTTCTAGCGTTCCCTCACCATTGCAGGTGGAGCTGGCGCTGTGGGACACGGCCGGTCAGGAGGACTATGACCGCCTGCGGCCCCTCTCCTACCCCGACACCCACGTCGTCCTCATGTGCTTCAGCGTCGACTCACCCGACTCCCTCGAGAACATCCCTGAGAAGTGGACCCCCGAGGTTTGTTGCACCCCCCCTCCCTCCCACCCATAGGTGCCCACGGAAATTGGGCCAGGGGAGGGGTAAATCGCCAAATTTTTCGAAGGCAGGGGGTGGGTAAACTGGGCAATTCGGGATACTTCCCACAGGGTGGGTGGGTGGGTGAGTGAGTGTTATGCATGGTCGATCAATGCAATGCAGCAGCACACTGTATGAATGTACATGGTATGCTGGTAAGAAGAAGAAGGTGGCATGATGGTAGCCTGTGTTCTGCGATGAAGACACAGTAGACAACCACACACAGAACTGCAAGTGCAACGACGAGAGTTACAGCACAGCCTTCACATGTGTTTGATGGCCTAGCCTAGTCGAGTCAATGTGATGGACGCCTGCGTCTATGTCCTGGCACAGCAGAACGTCCTCTGGCTTGGTTGAATACAGCCTGCAGGCCAAGAGCGTCAGTTTCACTTTCCTGTGGACTGCTGTCAGGTGAGCTTGCAACTTGGTGTGCATCTGGCACACCATCGTAGTCACAATTTAGTGAGAGAACAGCCACTTGTTTGAGAAATGGGCTGATGAAACTGTAGAAGAAAAAGGAGGAATCATCTAAGTTGCTGGTTCAGCAGCAGACTCCACAGAAGGCTCAGCAGTAGGCTCAGCACCAGCAGCAAATTTAGCAGCTACTGCAGCAACAGGTTCACCATTTTGTGAGGCTGTTGCTTCAATTTCCACAGTTGGTTGTATGCTGCTCTTTTAGTGGAATGTAGGTTTCCACTGTGGCTGCAGTTGACTTTTCTGTGAGTTTTTACAGTAATGAGACTGAGTCCTCTGAACATTGGACGATCTTCTCCCTTGCAACTAATTATGAGTTCGATGTACTGACTCATCGTGTGACGGTTCTTCGAGTCATTGTTAATCAAGTACACACAGGGACTTCCACCGTTGCTCGCCAGCCATATCCAAACAGCAGTCAATGCCGCACGTTGCATTTTACAGTGAAGTGTGTAATGCTGCATGCTTGCTCAGGACCTGGCAGAAGCGAATAGTTGCCTTGCAGGCGCTGCTTTGTGACACAGTTGCTTGGGAGCTGGCAGCAGTCCACAATGCAGTTAGCTGGAAGTCGACTGACGCAGTTGCTTAGGAGCTGGCACCAAGTAATTTGGAGGCGCCTGGCTGTCTACTGACGTAGTTGCTTTCGCGCAGTTTCTACCAAATTAACTGCGCCGCAGGCGAATATTTGGCCATTTCTGCATATGTCTCGCCAAGCACTCTTCCTCAAAATTGATGGTAATGGGCGATTGTGGTTTGCTAAGAATTAAATACTACCTGGCTCAAGAGGGTGAGTTGCATGCTCACCACAGCGCCGCAGGCAATTTTTTCGCATATTGGAGCGTCAACCTAAGTGGATCCTATATCCTGGCCCAAAACGACTCCCTAGTCCAAGAAGAGTGACCTGTACGCTCACCGACCATAGCGCCGCAGGCAAAAGTTTGCGCGTATGAATAATCTAAAGTAAGAGTGCCTTAATGAAAGGTTGACAAATTAACATCTGCTAAACAGCCTTCCTGACTGCCTGCTCGTGCTTGCCCTTTGCCTACCTGCCCACCCTAGTGTCATGCAGACCAGTACTTAGAGAGAGGCTACACAGGAGGATGCTACACAACGTATACGTACATACAGGTACATACTAGTGTAGTATGATACTACGCGTCTTTGGGTGTCCATTAAAAATCAATAAACGCTATACGAACAAAAATCGATAAACGCCCAACCAAGTCAATAACGCCAAAGTAAAGTGTACAACAGTTGCGCGGCTGCATTGCACTAATTGTCTATAGAGATGGGGAGGGGTATCCCGAAAATCCCGATTTGGTTTCGGGATTAGGTAGCCCAGGGGGAGGGTAATCCCGAAAGTCTTTCGGGATAGGGTCTTACAGGGGAGGGGTATACCCCCCTATACCCCCCCCCCCCATGGGCAGGTATGTCTAAGCGCCATTTCTACGTACGTTTAAGCTGCAAAGTACAAAAAGACAGGCCGCAGGCACACTTTTTGCCATTTTTGCAAGTCAAATTGGCTTGAAGTTCCAGAAATTGAAAGCCAGGGGAGGGGTATACCCCACCCATGGGCACCTATGCCCCCCTGCCCCTGGTGTTGGCAAGGTTAGGGTGGTTGGGGTTTGAGCTGAGTGAGGCCTTTAGCCTGGGGAGGGGATACAACCAACCCGAAAAAAGTCTAGGAGAAGAGATCTTGGTGGGGGGGGGGCACAAAGTGTGTACCATGATGTACCATATGCGTGCAGCGTGACCTCCACCGGTCGAGGCTTGGCGAGTTATATGTCTGCATCCATTATGGGGCCGAGGAGGGAGGGGTTTACCCCCCCCCCCACTGGGGTGGTCCACACGTTTTTTTTGGGGGGGGGGGGGGGCAGACGTATGTGTTTGGATTGGGGGGGTGGGTGAATCGCGCTCCTCTGCTTAATCAGCTGCAGCAGTGCAAAGCCACCCAACGTTTAGCTAACCTGAGCTCAGCTAAGAATTGAGTCACAGGTAAGTCAAAGGTTATTTTGGAATTTTCAACGGATTTACTTGTTTGTTCCCTCCGCCGACCAACATCACCAACCGAGGTGCTTTCATTGATTTTCTCACCGTCTTCAGGGCCCGTATGCTGACAGATTTTCCACTCTAATTCGAGTTAGAGCGCTCTAATCTAATTGGGGTTCGCGAACGATATGCCACTTGTATCCTTCAGCACGTAAGAATTAGAGTGGTGTAGGGTACTTTAATTGGATTAGAGCGCTGTAATCCAATTCTAGTGGGCTACTCTAATCCAATTCGAGCGGCGCGCGTGCATAAGATTAGAGTGCCTCCGACCACTCTAATTCAATTGTTTACAAAAGAATGGCCGAAATCTTGGCGCCAAGGCGTAAGGTGTTTCGAGATGAATATGATCCGCTAGAGGCACTGACGGATGTTGAGCTATACCAGCGTTTCCGCTTCGACCGTGACTCCATCCGAAGCCTTTCGCGCACACTGGAGCCGGCGCTGCTGAGGGGAGGACAGTCGGCAGGCCGGCAGCTCGCGCCGCATCTCCAAGTGTGCGCCGCCTTGCGCTACCTCGCCTCCAACGACTTCCAGCTGGCGACTCGCTGCACATCAGCCAGTCGGCCGTGTCGCGCAGCGTCCACAGCGTCGCCGACGCCTTGTTGAGCAGGCCGTCGACTTCGTTGTGTTTCTGGCGCTTGCGACTGCGACAGAGCGGTCGTACAGCGCCTCACTGAGAACAACGCGGTCGCGTGTCGAGCAGCTGTTTGGGCAGTGGAAGCGCCGCTTTGGAATCCTACAGCATGGCGCGATGCGCGTCGACTGCGGCTACGCACCAAAAGTCATCGCCGCCTGGGCGATACTCCACAACGTTGCTGTCGAGCGGCGCCTGCCCCAGCTGGAGGAAGACGGCGAAGACGAACATGACAACGACGGCCTGGGGGAAGTGGCGCAAGACTTTGACGGCGACGGCGTCCACTTCCGCCGCGAGTTCGCCAATCTGTACCTCTGAGTGATTGGTTGCACGCGAATAAATCGAGTTACAACGTCACCTCCAACTCCACCCCCCCCCTCGCTCTCACTGTCAGACTGGGAAGTGCAGTGCACTGCACAGCATACCTGTAACTGGGTCTGGAAGAGTGGGGGGGGGTGTTATTTAGCTGTTTAAACACTGAAAAGCATGAAATACACCAATATTTACTCACTTTTATCGTTTTAGACTGAGTGAAAATCCCTTGGGAAAATTCTGGGGGGGGGGGGTTGGGGGGGAGGGCGTGGTTGAAAAAATTCTGTGGGGCCCCCAACCCCCTCCCCCAGTTACACGTATGGTGCACAGACACTTACTTGCATGCAACACAGCAGTAACAGTTGGCACAAATGTTGTCTTGCACAAACCGTGCACTAACAAGCTCTACACAAGCACAAACTTGGCAAGAAACAACACCAAATTACAAATGTTCACAACAGGGGATTCCATGCGCTTAAAACGGGCCATCAAAGGGGAATGCGTACTCGTTCTTGTCATTGGCTAGCAACGGGTCGTGGGCGCGGCGCGCGCGCAGCTCCTTGACGAAGCCGTCCACGTTGCTCATGGTCTGCTGGAGGGTCGACATGGCGGTGGAAATCGCCTCGCTCGCTTCCAGCTGTGCCTGCATCACCTGTGTGCGACCAATATAAACAATGGAGAAATTCGTGCAGCCCAACGCAATAGTAGGCACCTTCCGTTCCAGCTGCACCTTGCTCAGCGCGTCAGCCGATTGGGGAGAGAACGGTCGACTGCCGCTGTCTGGCGACTGCGAGCGGCGAACCAGTAGCGCGCCTCATCGCACCCGACCGACATCTACAACCGTTTCAGGATTTTTTCTGCGCTGCCGAAACGCTGGCAAATGCCCATCGATAAAACCCCCACCCCATTCTCAAAATCGTCACAAGCACATAACGTAAATCCAACATCCCATCCCCCCCACCCCCCCCCCCCGCGACGCCCACCCCATTGGCGATATGTTCACCCGTCGCCGATGGTGGAGGTGTAGCAGCCGGTGGAGGAGGCACGGGGCGTCGTCGACGACTCTCCAGCAGCCCATGTCGTCAATGCCGCCAACACCGACAGGCGTGTCGACAAAGTCGACGAGGACGTGAGAAGTGGCGGTGGGCTGCCGCCCCTGTTCTCGCTGTCCCTGTGCGCACAATTCGTTCTCCAAAAAAATTATATTAAATCTACAACGGGGCAATTAAATTCAATTGAATTAAAAGAAACGAAACAGCCAATGAAGCAGCAAACAACTAAAAATGTGGTCGGTACCGCGTCAGCTCTGCCAGTCTGCACTTGGTTCGGTTATGCTTGTATTGTCAGTGGCGCTTGCCTTGCACTCCTCCAGCGAAATCCGCGTCTCTGAGTCGGCATTGAACTGAGTGAGCCAAAGAGCCTTTAATCCCTTTCACATTGTCGAGAATCAGCCAGCCACAGCCTCACTGAGTCGGCGCCAGAGATGCAGCTCATTTTTTTAGCGCTGCCTTTCATTTCACTCAATTATAAGGCTAATTAGGTAATTGTTGGCAAAGATTTACCGCAGCGCAAAAAAAACTGATTTGGAATCCATGCGTCCCCATTGTCCCTGTGGCGCATTGACCTAACACTCTAATCCAATTCAAAGCACTCTAATTCACGTTGTCAGCATACGGGCCCTGCCTGTAATATAATTGCCTGCCTGTAATATAATTGCCACTAGCTGTGGCAGTGTGCGCCTCATTAAGTTAATTCCATAGATGGAGGAAGGAAAGGAGGAATGTAAACAAAAGGGACGCAGCGAACGGATGTTTGGCTTGCGCAGCAACATTGGTCACGCGAGAATTGGTTAGCGCGCCGCATCGACTTGTCTCAGATGTGGGTGGGGAAAAGTGGACTGTGCGATATGCAGTAAGACGGACCCATTGAGGGCGCCGCAAATTTGCAGCCAAGAAGGGGGGGGGCGATTAAACGTATGTGAATCACAAACAGTCCCACCCTGCTGTTTTGAAGTTTGGTTCCATTGGGCCATGCGGCAGCAAGCGGGAGGAGCATTATGGAACTTTGGGCAGCGTAGAGTTCGCTGTGGGCTGGTGCCTCCAGTCGTGACTTACCCCCCATTTCAGTACTTTCTTTCTGCCGGAAGGGGGGGGGGTGTTGGTTTTCGGCCATTCCTTAAACCAAAAGACCCCTGGACGTCACTTATTTTCAGATGGATGACGGGGGGGGGGGCATTTCCAGCGGCGCTTCCCCTTTCCTTTCCTTTCTCCCCAGGTCCGGCACTTCTGTCCGAACGTGCCCATCATCCTGGTTGGGAACAAGCGCGACCTGCGGCACGACCAGCAGACGGTGGGCGAGCTGGCGCGCATGAAGCAGGAGCCAGTCCGGCCCGAACAAGGCCGACAGATGGCCGAGCAGATCGGCGCCTACGCCTACCTCGAGTGCTCGGCCAAGACCAAGGAGGTGTGCTGCTGCCTGCCTCCGTGCTTGGAGCGCGGACACGCACGTACGCACACACACACGCACACAGGGGCCAGCGTACGGCCTAGTGGTAGAGAATCGGCCTCTTGCGCCGGCACGGTTCTGGGCTCGATTCTTGATGGAGCGACTAGATCGAGGACTTCCCTCTCATGGACTTTCTCGTGCCGTCGCTGCATAGATGTCGATCTTCCGAATGTCTTTGGCCAATTCTGCGGCTCCAGACGGGCAGGCGTCATGGAGAAGGGTACGCTATATGGGCCATTGACGGCCTCCTAGCGTTGCCCCTAGTCCAACAACAGCGCACACAGACACGCACGCACGCACGCCAGACATCGTGCGTGCAGGGCGTGCGCGAAGTCTTCGAGATGGCGACGCGAGCGGCGCTGCAGGCGCAAGCGAAGAAGCGCTCCAAGTGCGCCCTGCTCTGAAGCTGCCGTATTTTTCGAAATTTCGAAATTTCAAAAAAATCGACTGCGAAGAAGTTGTCTTAGTCGGTTAGTAGGCCCGAAGCAAGCCACCCACGCACCTCATCTCGCTCCAGCTAGCTCGTAATCAGCCTCTAGGGTAGGACAGACAAGCATCATATTTTGGACGCAAGCGCTTGCGTGCGTGTTTTCAAGTGTACTTTGTACCGTAATCCACTGTTTACTGCTCTGCCCACGTTTGCTAGACGGCACCGCTACTTTGCGTTTGCGTGGCAAAAATCGGAATCACTGCGTGTGGATACACAGTGGACTTCTGGCAACTGGCTATTTACTGAGAGCGAACATAACAGCGTTTGTTCGGACACGAAACTGTTCGTCAGTACAGTATGTTCCAAATAAAGTGTTCTTAAATAGCGCAATTTTGTGGTGGCCATTGGAAATATTGAACGTTCTGCGCGGGCATGGGCACTTGTGAAGTTGTGCATATGCACATCACACATGTCGTAATGCGCACTCGTCCAAATCTTTGCAATAAAAGTCAGTCGCACTCAACGGCACTTGGTAAGTAAAGTAAAATAAAATAAAACAACAGTAAAATAAAACAAAAGTAAAATGAAAACCTCTAAGTTAAAAAAACGATTTTTTAATAAAGAAAACTGTCTAAATTGTCCAAAGTGCTAAAAAGACTAAAAACGACGGTTTTAGTGCGTTTAAACCCTATATACCTACTTAGCGGCAGCCTGGATGAGCTGACTAACCATAATTAGCACTATTAGAGGTGTGGACTTTGTCAAACCAAGTCTCAATAGTCGTAGTCCGACACAATAAAGAAACTATCACTGGTAAAAACTTGATTTAAGGTTTTTATGCCTTAGTTCGGTGTTATTGACACCTTACTAGGCTTAGAACACCTTCTGCAACATTGCTTTTGACGTCCAAAACGGTCTCTGAGAATACTTCATAAAAAAACAATATTTTGATTAAAAATATGAACTTTTCTTTACCCAAGCCTGCTCAACAGCGCTCTCCAGCACTGTACTGTGTACTCAGCCGCTTCGTTTAGTTCAACAGCTGCGAGCGCCGACATGTTGCTGCTTCTGCCGATAAGGCCAAGCGCAGCGGGAGGCCGCGTCCGTTGCTGGCGTCTGCTATTCCTGTCCCAACGAGGACTCTCTGCGTGTGCAAAATCGTCGAAATTTCATTATTTCGGCCGCCCGCTCAAATGTCGCCAGATCTCATCTTGTTTTACGCAACTGGCGCACTCTGGCCGCTGCTATAGCACCGCTGGGAAAAAACCGCTTGAACCACCCTCCGCTAACGGTTCTATGGAAGAGGAGGGTGGTAAGATTTGGACTGTGCCGAACGCGATATGCGCTGGGAGACTGGCCCTAACGCCACTGGTGTCCTATTTGGTGCTGATCGACCGCTACAATGTGGCGTTGGGACTATTTCTGCTGGCTGGTGCCACCGATGTGCTGGACGGCTGGATCGCCAGGAGGTGGGCGTACCTGTAGCTGTGCAGTACCCTCCCTCACAATTTTTCCAACCCTCCAAAGGATTTTCACCCTGTCTAAGACACTGGCGGATCCAGGATTTTCTGACAGAGGGGGAGAAGGTCAATTTCTGTTCACCACACAAACTACACTACTGTACTGTGAAATAGACAAAAAATTACAGTATTTTTGGCACCCTTACGAATCAAACGTGAGTTTGAAGCACACCACAGCGCCGCAGGCGAAAATTTTGCGCTTTTGAGTGCCTTGATTGAAGGAAAACTTTAAAATCTGCCCATTTTCCCCTGTGCTCGCCCTTCTTTCCTGCTTTTCCCCCTGATCTCTCCCCCTCCCCCCCCAATCTGAGCTGACAGGAGGGGGAGACCCCCCTCTCCCCCCCCCCGTCTGGATCCGCTAGTGGTCTAAGAGGAGAAGTGAGCAATTGGTGTATTTCGGTGCGTTTCTCTGTTACTGATGCGGCGCGATAGGCAGCCCAAAATGCGAATTTGCGCATTTGGCTGCATTGTTAAGTAAATTTTTCAGAAGTATGTTTGATCCTGTGTAAATTGCAGGTTCCCGAGCCAGCGGTCTCGCCTGGGCTCGCTGCTCGACCCTCTGGCTGACAAGCTCCTGATCGGCTCTCTCTTTCTGACGCTCACCTATCAGGAGCTGATTCCCTGGCCCCTTACGGCTCTGGTGCTGACCAGGGACGCGGGGCTGGTCATTGGGGCCCTTGTGCTGCGCCACCGCCAGCTGGCCGGCAACTGGCGGGCCTTCGCCTCCGTGGACGGGCGCGCGAAGCGGCTGGAGTTCCGGCCCACAGCCCTCAGCAAGGCCAACACTGCTCTGCAGCTGGCCGTAGTGGCCACTGCGCTGGCCAGCCCGGCCCTTGGCTGCATGGGCCACCCTGTTGTGCTGGCACTCGATTGGGTGGCTGCAGCCACCACTGTTGCCAGCGCTCTCGACTATGCGTGGAACCACAAAAGGACGATGGTCAGAGAGCAGAGCCAACGGAGCCAACGACGGACTGAGATGAAAAGTAAAAGGGGTAGAAACTGATGACAGTGAAATGTAATGCTTGGCTATTCTGTGCCCAGTTTGCGCGTGGGTCTCTGCAAGCAAGCAGCGTTGTTTCACAGATTTTACGCTATATAGCCACACACGTCGACATTGGGTCTGGAGGGGGGGGGGGGGGGGCCGTGGGCTATGTTATGGTTCGAATCGAAGCCGTAAAGAGGCCTACACAGCAACACGCACATGGCCTAGAATCGCCTCTGCTGGCATCAGTCCTGGAATAGGTGCCGGATTTCTAAGTTCCGTCCTGTGCACAACCAGTTGGTGACGCGTCTCAGGCCAGAGCGCACTCTGGACGACAACTTCGTGATTTCTCTGTGGGAAGAGGATGGTCAGATTGCTGATGACCAGTTCGCGCAACTGCTCAGCCTTCGCAGTGAACTCTTGGTAGGACAGCGAGACTGTCTTCACTTCGCGATAGGTTTCGTTGAACTCGATGTTTGAGCAGATGAACAGATGGGTGAGGTGAAGGCGTTGCAGTTGTGGGGCCATATCGAAAAATGGTAGCAGCAGCGCGCAGTGCCAGCTCACTTGGGCATCGGATCTTGTGAGGAACTGCTGGGCGCGGCGGATCTTCAGCCGTGTGAGAGCCGCAAAGCGACCAGCGACGAAGGATCGAGCTAGCCGGTCATCGTCTCTCCAAAAGTGAGCAGATACACTCTGCAATCTTGCAGCGATCTCGCCCGATCGGATGTCTCGGTAGAGACTGTCATCGGTGGACACGTCCACAAGTTCGGACCAGTGAGACTTGTCTAATAAGAAGACCGGAATCTTTGATTCGCCATGATCATCTGTCTCCATGGAGATTTCAAGGTGGAGGTGACGAACAGATGGTAGACCGGTTTTCAAAAGCGTCTGGCATGCTGCTGGCATATCCAAATCACGCTGTACCACCGAGAGGCGTCGGAGCATACATCTATACTGTTACACCTGAATAGACTTTCGAAACACCCAAAATGACACGCTCGCCGCTCACCTGGACAAAACACTGCAAAGAAACGCTCCGTATTCGTCTTTGGAGCCCAATGGGGTCCGATTGACATGACGCAACCGCAATGCACTACTGCCGTTCCACTCCCACTAAAGAAGAACGCCAAGCAAAGTCTGTCGGGTAGTCTGTACCACACATACCTGTAACTGGGGGGGGGGGGGGTTGGGGGGGTTTCCCTCCCCCACTTGCTGGTTTTGACCCTACCCACACCCCCCCCCCCAACCCTCCCCCCAGGTTCGTGCGAAACCCCACCCAACCCCCCCCCCCCAGACTTTTTGAAAACTTTCTACTACATACTATATTGCTAAATAAATGCACTTTGTACAGTGTTTTTGAGCAAGAATCGACCCAAAAGTGTCTAGTTTGCGTTATTTACAGTGTATTTCGGCTAAAAAGTACCTATTTTCAGGCTTTTACAGTGTATTTTTGACTAAAAATAGCCAGCAACTCAGCCTTGATTTCAAGGCACTCCAAAGAACTGCGCGCTTCATCGCTCCAGCAGATTTGTCGTAAACAGTTGTCGAGCAGCCCTGTTACTTTCGCCATGTCAGGGGTCGGAGCTTTTGAGTAGGACTTGACAACGCTATGTGCTCCTTGCGTCGAGGTCATTGTCAAACTCTGAAGTACATACAATGGAAAATACGTACGCACTGCTCCAGAAACTTCCAGGAGTTTTACCAGCGCATCCAGCTGGTCGTCCACATCCCTGTGGACGGTCACGCTGTGCAAACGGAGCAACCACCTTGAGTCTCTGGGGAATAGGGTGAATGCAAAAACGGATGCGGACTCTCTCAGCACTGCAATATCGGCTAGGGTGCAATTCGAGACGATTTCTTCCACTGCAAGCCGTGGAAGGCAGTGTACCATTCTGCAAACACGCCGTCACCAACTGCAAGCCTACTTTCTGAAACCAAAGCCAACTTTTGCGTACTCGGCCTCTTCCAAAGGCTAAAGGTGGTTAGGCCTCTGCCAGAAGGAGTCAAACAAGATCAAAAGGGTCAGCAGGTTGTGCTAGCGGTCTGACGAAGCTCAAGCAAAACCGAAGCATAAGCCTGGACAAGGCGTAAGCCTAAGCAAGTCCCAAACCTAAGCCAAATCAACAAGGCGTGCAAATCATGAAATAGCGTTCTGTTGCTTTTGACCCCTTTTGGCATTTTCGAACATTGAAAGGGGTCAGTGGAGAATAATGCCGATTGCGGGGAAAAGCGAAACCAATGTACCATTGTACAATTGTACAGACCTAAGCCTAAAGGCTGATTCACAATTAACGGTCTTCCCATCGGTCTCGGTCTCGGTCTCGGTCTCGGTCTTCGCATCAGTCTCGGTCTCGGTCTCGGACTTTTTGACCCATGCCAAATTGACGACGCGTTGCCTCCGGTCTTTCAATGATCTTCGGTTAAATGCGCGCCTGTCAGCGTATAAGAGCGTACTGTGGCCCTTGTTTTCGACCTGTTTCATTTTTTATGCGGCTTCCGTAGGAAACAAAAAAAGCACACGCAGTAGACGACGGGAACGCACTACCACCAGACAAACAGACAGACATTGTGCGGCAGACGCAGACCGCCGCCAGCGCTTCTGGCCGCCGCCAGGGGGCGGACGCCGCTACAGGAGCTGTCGTCAGCGCCGCCGTCGGCACCGTTGCCGCTGCTGCCGACGCTTTCGCTGACGCTGCCGCTTTTGCGACGCTTACAGAAAATGTAGGACAATGCCGTCGAGCCCGTCCACCTTGACGTATGCAATGGCGGCGCAGATTTTCCCGTCGCCGTGTCTTTAGAGACGTGCAGCCATGCCGCCGCCGTTTTTTTTGGATTTTTGGTATAAGAGCAGTCGTCAATTACCCAAGGAGACGGCGCCGCCTCCACCTGTTGAATACGACGCATCGTAAACTCTTCCTTGTTTTCAATTTCGGCTAATTTCCTAGTCGCTTTGCGCTTATGCGAATACCGACAAATTCGTTGAGGGTGACGGCTATAGTAAAGCGTGACTACGGTAGCGCGCGCGTTCAACACGAGTTCAATGAAGACCGATGAAGACCGGAGCAAATGTTCAAAGTTCCCAACATCGTCGGTCTCGGTCTCGGTCTCGGTCTTCGCATCGGTCTTGGCTGTTTGGCATGGGAAGACCGAGACCGAGACCGAGACCGAGACCGAGACCGATGGGAAGACCGTTAAAGGCTGATTCACAATTAACGGTCTTCCCATCGGTCTCGGTCTCGGTCTCGGTCTCGGTCTCGGTCTTCCCATGCCAAACAGCGAAGACCGATGCGAAGACCGAGACCGAGACCGAGACCGACGATGTTGGGAACTTTGAACATTTGCTCCGGTCTTCATCGGTCTTCATTGAACTCGTGTTGAACGCGCGCGCTACCGTAGTCACGCTTTACTATAGCCGTCACTCTCAACGAATTTGTCGGTATTCGCATAAGGGTAAAGCGACTAGGAAATTAGCCGAAATTGAAAACAAGGAAGAGTTTACGATGCGTCGTATTCAACAGGTGGAGGCGGCGCCGTCTCCTTGGATAATTGACGACTGCTCTTATACCAAAAATCCAAAAAAAAACGGCGGCGGCATGGCTGCACGTCTCTAAAGGCACGGCGGCGGGAAAATCTGCACCGCCATTGCATACGTCAAGGTGGACGGGCCCGACGGCATTGTCCTACATTTTCTGTAAGCGTCGGCAAAAGCGGCAGCGTCAGCGAAAGCGTCGGCAGCAGCGGCAACGGTGTCGACGGCGGCGCTGACGACAGCTCCTGTAGCGGCGTCCGCGCCCCTGGCGGCGGCCAGTAGCGCTGGCTGCGGTCTGCGTCTGCCGCACAATGTCTGTCTGTTTGTCTGGTGGTAGTGCGTTCCCGTCATCTACTGCGTGTGCTTTTTTTGTTTCCTATGGAAGTCGCACAAGAATGAAACAGGTCGAAAACAAGGGCCACAGTACGCTCTTTAATACGCTGACAGGCGCGCATTTAACCGAAGATCATTGAAAGACCGGAGGCAACGCGTCGTCAATTTGGCATGGGTCAAAAAGTCCGAGACCGAGACCGAGACCGATGCGAAGACCGAGACCGAGACCGAGACCGAGACCGATGGGAAGACCGTTAATTGTGAATCAGCCTTAATTGTGAATCAGCCTTAAGCGTAGCGTAGGCCTAGGCCAAAACAAAAGCCTAAGCCTGAGCCTAGGCGTAAGCCTAAGCCTAAGCAAAAGCCTAAGCCTGAGCCTAAGCAAAGCCTAAAACTAAGAAAATCTTACCTTTTGAGCAGCTGTAGTGTTAGCAAACCATTGTACCATTGTCCATAAGCAGTAGTGTACTAACTATCTTTTCTGTTAAATTAGTCACTACTAATATACTCTATTTTCCAAGTCGACAGTGTCACATTAAATAGCTCCGTTCGCTCGCGTGTCACTTCCGCTCATCGTGCTTGGGATCACTGTAGTGTCGTTGCCAACACTACATCCCTCCCCTTCTAGCTGAAGATTGGCGGCTGCTGTAGGCTGCCGGCGGTCGTCTTCTGGGTCGATGCCGGCGTCGACAGCTCGGCGGTCGTCTTCGAGGTAGTGTGGCAGGGCGCTGGCGTCCTCAGCTCAGCCGTCTCCGTCATTCGTGCAGTCGACGGCGTCCACTCGTCCTTGTCGTCATTGCTGCGCTCCGTCGCTGGCGTCTCCTTGGTCGGTGCCGGCGTCGACAGCTCGGCGGTCATCTGGCGAGTGCTGGTCATGCGACTGCTGGTCGTAGCGCGCACGCTGGTGCAGTCGCCTTCCGCGGCGTCCGTTGCTGTCGCCTTTCTGTCGGTCCCTGGCGCAGCGAGCTGCAGCTTCACTCCCAGGGGACACAAGAAGTTGCGGCCCAGCACTGACGAGCAGCTATCGGCGACGACGTAGAAGTGGTCCTCGTGGCTCTTGCCCTCCACTCTGACGCTGGTCGTGATGGTGCCGAGGACTCCCGCGACTTCCGTTCCATCGAAGTTGGCAAGACGCTTGTCCAACTCTCGCATGGGCAAGTCGGGGAATAGCGAATAGTCGGGTCGGGGAAAAGTGGACTGTGCGATATGCAGTAAGACGGACCCATTGAGGGCGCCGCAAATTTGCAGCCAAGAAGGGGGGGGGGCGATTAAACGTATGTGAATCACAAACAGTCCCACCCTGCTGTTTTGAAGTTTGGTTCCATTGGGCCATGCGGCAGCAAGCGGGAGGAGCATTATGGAACTTTGGGCAGCGTAGAGTTCGCTGTGGGCTGGTGCTTCCAGTCGTGACTTACCCCCCCCCATTTCAGTACTTTCTTTCTGTCGGAAGGGGGGGGGGGGTGTTGGTTTTCGGCCATTCATTAATCCAAAAGTCCCCTGGACGTCACTTATTTTCAGTTGGAGGGGGGGGGGCATTTCCAGCAGCGCTTCCCCTTTCCTTTCCTTTCTCCCCAGGTCCGGCACTTCTGTCCGAACGTGCCCATCATCCTGGTTGGGAACAAGCGCGACCTGCGGCACGACCAGCAGACGGTGGGCGAGCTGGCGCGCATGAAGCAGGAGCCGGTCCGGCCCGAGCAGGGCCGACAGATGGCCGAGCAGATCGGCGCCTACGCCTACCTCGAGTGCTCGGCCAAGACCAAGGAGGTGTGCTGCTTCGGGCCTCCATACTTGGAGTGCAGACACGCACGTACGCACACACACACACACACACACACACACACGCACGCACGCACACACACACACACACGCACACACACACGCACGCACACAAACACACACACGCACACAGGGGCCAGCGTACGGCATAGTGGTAGAGAATCGGCGTCTTCCTTGCGCCGGCACGGTTCTGGGTTCGATTCTTGATGGAGCCGCTAGATTCCCTCTCATGGACTTGCTCGTGCCGTCGCTGCCCTAGATGGCGTTCTTTCTATGTCTTTGGCTATTTATGCGGGCTGCGGCCATACCTGTAACTGGGGGGGGGGGGGGGTGGGGGCCCCGCACTA
>JASAMY010000912.1:0-21509 GCA_030248085.1 Paralinhomoeus sp. GSCO2_6 | reverse complement strand
GTCAAGCTGCTTCCGAAGCCGTCTTGCACGTACATGTTACCGTCACTGTGCGACCACATCGAAGCCGTGGTCGCAAGCTGCGGTGGAGTGGTTCAAGACGAGCAGTCTCGCCGCAGATGAAGCACCAGATTCGCATCGGTTAGATAGCATCGCAGTTGGTAAAATGCAGTGTTACGCGTCGAGCGACGACTCATTTTAAACGAATTTCGCGCGTCCTGCATTCATAAAAAAATGTGTACAAGGCCTTCCTCCACGCACAATACTACCTCTAAAAACCGAACGGGCCATGATTAGAACACAAATTGCGAACCTAGCGGAAGTTACGAAAAACGTAACAATAGTCTAGGATTTTATCGAGAAGCGCTTTTCTGCCAACTAGTGGAAGCTGCTACATTAAATGCAGTGTTATGTGGGGAGCAATCGTCTGTCTCACCGTTAAACGATTTTTGTCCATCGAGGTGATTTACGTTAGCGTGGTTAGAGTGGTGTGACGATGTTCTATGCAGCAACAACAGACCTTCAGGCATGAACTAACACCAACAAACGCATTGCAACTGTTTCAAATCAGAGTGGGTGGCCCTGAAGAGGGCCGTTGGGTTGGTATGGGGGGGGGGTGTCGTCTTCAGCGGCAGCAGCAGACTGTGCGGTCTACTTGCTGGAGGTGTACTTGGTGACGGCCTTGGTGCCCTCAGAGACGGCGTGCTTGGCGAGCTCGCCGGGCAGCAGGAGGCGGACGGCGGTCTGGACCTCGCGACTCGTGATGGTCGACCGCTTGTTGTAGTGCGCCAGACGCGACGCCTCGGCCGCGATCCGCTCGAAGATGTCGTTCACGAAGGAGTTCATGATCGACATCGCCTTCGAGCTGATGCCCGTGTCGGGGTGGACCTGCTTCATGACCTTGTAGATGTACGAGCTGTACGTCTGCTTGGTCTTGCGCCGCCGCTTCTTGTCGCCGCTGCCCGCCTTCGCCACCTTCTTGGTCGACTTCGCCGCCGCCTTCTTCGCGCCCTTGCCGGTCGGCTTCGGAGGCATCGTCGTCGAGAGTCTTGCTCAATTCAGCGCTGAGAACAACGAAGGATGTGACGCACTAAAATGGCCGAATACTTCAATCGCCTAGTCGACGGTGACTCAGCAAACTGCATGTCAATGGTAGACGCAGAGGAATTATAAGGTGTGCGCATAGGCGTTCGGTTTCCCGGGCCGTTCCGTAAAGTAGTGGGGAGAGTCGATATTCTTTTGCTCATTGGCCATTGCGCAACACACGAGAACGGTGGTAAGCGACGTGGCGCACCCTGGCGGACACAAGCGGTAGCGCAAGAATTTGCCGTTTTTGTCGGAAAAGTCCACAAGTGCGACAGTCTATGAGGAAACTACGGCGAACGTCTGCGCATTTCTTCGCAATCAGGGTGTACGCGTCAGCGTACAACCCTAATATGTGACCACTTCTCAATGCGGGTTTTTGAATTTTCGATCGCCCATAACTTTTGATTGCCTGAACGGATTTCGACGCGTTATGGCGCAAATGAACCGCCTTCTTCTGGGGCATCGAACGCGCCATAACGCGCTTCCTTGCTTGACTGTAAGTGGTCAATAGTTCCAAAAATGTTCCAATTTTGCGGCTTTTTTTTTTCGTGTTCTCCTCCCAGTTTTTGGAGCACTGCTCGCGAACGCCAAAAGCAATTGGGATGAAACTTTGCGCGTATGGGCGACCCATGGCAACAATTTGTGGTGCCAAAAGATTCTTGTCTAGACTTTGTATATCCAGAGATATTGCCGATTTTATGCTTTTTTGAAGGACCCGAAAAGTTTGTGCCCTATAGGCGCTCCAACCATTCGTCGCAGAGCTTCGCTATAAAGGGGAAAGTTGATGGCCAGGACCTAACTTAGAAAAGTTTCAACAATTGGACCGCATTGGACGCACCAAAATACATCTCCCCATTATACCAATGACATAAAATGGCGATATTTCGGTGTGGTTAGCTCGGATCGCTTTGAGGTCAATAATAAAGTTGATCACCAATTGGTGTGGAACATTTCATTCCTTAGTGCCAACGCGCTCCAACGCACCAAAATATTTTCAATTCCGGGAAAATCGCTATATCTCGATGTGGGTACGTCGGATCACTTCGGCTAAAACACAAAAGTTGACCGCCTGCACGCGTAGATCATTTTGAATTTTTACATCCCTATGCTCCGACGAACCAATATGCACTGCAGATGTGCACGCACGCACGCACACCTTCAAATGGGCTGCTTCACCAACAACTTGATGTGGGTAGGTCGGATAATTTCGGTTAAAACACAAAAGTTGACCGCCTAGTCATGGCGATCATTTTCATACTTTACATCACTATGCTAAAATGCAGCGATATAGCACAACTGCAAGTGCAGGCATGCACGCACGCACGCACATAATGTACCCCCTATGGTGCAGCACTATAGCAAAACTGCACGCGCACGCACGCACACACACGCCGGGTGTACACCGTATCAGAGCGGATTTTGGATTTTTTGATCGCCTATAACTTTTGATTATCAGAACCGAATTTGGCGCGTTTCTATACGATGCGTGTCTCCTACTGCGATTGAGGGATTCCACCAGACACGCTACATTTGCTTTTTTTTGGTACGCTGGGGCATGTGTGCGTTCTGGTCTGCTGCTGTATGTCTGTATGTGTGTGTGTGCGAGCGTGCGTGCGTGCGTGCGTGCGTGGGTGCGTGCGTGCGAGCGTGCGTACGTGCGGGCGCGCACACGTGTGTGCATATATGCGTGCGAGCGTGCGTGCGCGCCTGCATAGTTTTGCATATCAATGCTTGTCTTCCGAAAAAACACTGTATTAAGGAAAAATTTGCAGGTGGCTGCAAAAAAAAGGTGAATATGTGATGCTATTTTGTTAAAGTCCAGTTTGAAAAAGAGGGGTATTAATCAAGGCACGCCTCAAGCCACTTACGCTTTGCAGCTGATCAACTTCAGTTTGAACAAACCGTGTATAAAAACTGAACCAAACTAAGCAACACGTCACATATTCGGCATTTTTTTTGTGCGAGCCACCCTCATTCAGCCAAAACGCAACGGCAACCCTTTCACATCTCATCTCTCTCTGACAATGCATTGCCATTGGCCATTGCCATGGACCTGGCACAGCCAAACTTCCTGGATAAATAATCGGCACCCTGCTAACATTTGTGACATGTAGGTTGCCACTGCAGTTAGTGATGTGTAGGCAATGCATACATACTGTACTGGCTCCATTTGTCATTCCCCTTTTGGCATTTCATCCAATGATGACCTACAACGGTTGCATAGTGCAATGCACCATTTTACATCTTGTGCGTGCGTGCGTGCGTGCGTGCGTGTGCCTGCTTGCGTGCGTGCGTGGGTGCGTGCGTGCGTGCGTGCGAGCCTGCGCGTGCATCGTGTTCCATGTGCAAGATCATGGGGTCCTTCCTGTCTGTCTCACAACCAAGTGTGCATTCTGTAATGCGGCATATGCAGTGTGTGTAGGTCCTAATAATTGCCACTGCACCTTCGTATGCAGCCGAACACAAAAAAATGCCAAATATGTGACGTGTTGCTTAGTTTGGTTCAGTTTTTATACACGGTTTGTTCAAACTGAAGTTGATCAGCTGCAAAGCGTAAGTGGCTTGAGGCGTGCCTTGATTAATACCCCTCTTTTTCAAACTGGACTTTAACAAAATAGCGTCACATATTCACCTTTTTTTTGCAGCCACCTGCAAATTTTTCCTTAATTTTCAATTCTTCGCGATTGCGTATTATATAGGGATGAGCACGGGCCTGCACATCTCGGCCCGGCCCGGCCCGCCAGATAGTCCGGCCCGTCCCGGCCCGGCCCGCACCCTCAAAATCTAGGCCCGGCCCGGCCCGGCCCGTCCAACTGCTCAATATCGCAGGCCCGGCCCGGCCTGGCCCGCTACACGAAATAAGTACAGTCACTACAGTGTACAATTTACTGAAATACCGTATGCCAATTGGCGTGATTTACTTAATGGAATGGCGCATCCACCTCTCAGAATCGCAGTTCACAACCATTTTACGGCCTTTGCACCCTTTGAGCGCGAAAGACGCGCGTCATAGAATACAAAGTTGCTAATACGGTGCAGAATAGTCGCAGATACTCACAATGCATTACATAGGTAGCTATCTACATACGTTGGCCAGCCAAGAACGTCCGGCCCGGCCCGGCCCGGCCCGCACCCTCAAAACGCAGGCCCGGCCTGGCCCGGCCCGCAAAACGGGCCTGGAATTCCGGCCCGGCCCGGCCCATGCTCATCCCTAGTATTATATCAGGAATCGTAAAGCAACGCATTGGGACTGTCAGCTCGTTGGGACTGGGAGTGTCAATAACAATTAGCGCCACGACGACCAATGAAATAGAATGCAACAGAAAATGAATTAAAAGACCCATCCAATGCAGGAAGACGGCACTTCAGCCATTCAACAATTTGAGATATTCTACAATTTGATTACAACGTACACAGCACGAAATTTTCAAAACAAAACAAGCTGTCCGCGAGGGGTGCCAGTGCAGTTGCAAGACTGATTGGGTGGCCCTGAAGAGGGCCGTTGGGTTGGTATGGGGGGGGGGGTGTTGGAGCGGCGGAGGCGGAGCAAGCTCAGCCGCCGAATCCGTAGAGGGTGCGTCCCTGTCGCTTGAGAGCGTAGACGACGTCGAGGGCGGTGACGGTCTTGCGCTTGGCGTGCTCGCAGTAGGTGACGGCGTCGCGGATGACGTTCTCGAGGAAGACCTTGAGCACGCCGCGCGTCTCCTCGTAGATGAGGCCGCTGATGCGCTTCACGCCGCCGCGGCGCGCCAGACGACGGATCGCCGGCTTCGTGATGCCCTGGATGTTGTCGCGCAGGATCTTACGGTGCCGCTTCGCGCCGCCCTTTCCCAGGCCCTTGCCGCCTTTGCCGCGTCCCGTCATCTTCGATCGCTCAGCGCACGAACTTGTCGACCTCGAAAAAAACTTGAAAGGAAACGAATGCAATAGAAGCGAAGGCACGGGAAGAACAGTTTATGAAGACGCCATGTCGCACAGTGCCGGCGAAACGGCCTCACGTTTCGCCAATCAACGCCATCATTTATGAAGAAGGCGACGCTGGGACTCGACGGTGGAGACGTCTGGCGAGCAAAGCAAGTAATCTGTGTCGTTATTGCCAATGCCACTAGAGAATAGAGACGACGACGGCGACCGGCCGCCACATTCCGGCCGGGTTCTTTTTATGCGGGCACATGCAGGATTATTGTTCCTTGATGTATAAATTATCCAAGGGTGCCCAATTATGTGCCCAAACATACCCAAACCACTGCCGAAGTGGCTCAGCAATAACAATTTCAACTGGGGCCCTCGCGCAAAGGGGCCCTAGGGAAGTTTGTTAACTTAAGGAGCGGTTTTACAATCTTGTGACTACTTTTTAGGACGATTTTTAGTACAAAAAATACACTGTAAAACCCTACTTTTCGTACTTTTCGTCAAATATAGTGTGTTGGCCGATTTTTGCTTATTTTATTGGGCCAACAGCGTGTCGTGACGGAAGAGGAGCGAGCACGGCGCAGAGCACTGCGGCTAGGTCACGAGACCGAAGGAGATCTATATACGATCAAAGCCTGTAGGCAATTTTTGCTGTGGTCGACTTTTGCTAAAACACTGTACAAACAAACACATTTATTTTTTTTCTTTAAGTAGTTAGGACAAAGTTCCGAAAAATTCTGGGGGGTGGGGGTCGGTAAGGTTCCCAGCACCTGGGGAGGAACCCCTGTTACAGGTATGAGGAATGCACCCAAGTATTGCAGGGTGCGCCTATTTTAACCACAAGGCGCCTAGATGAGATATCAAAATCAAACCAACCCCCTGCAGTTTGGACGCGCGTGGGTCGGCCGCGCTGCGCTTTGCCACTTCTCTGCAGACTGCAGCCTCCTCGTCTAGATACTAGGTCTAGGTCTCAGACTCAACCCAACGCGATCGGCAGCCAAGAATGGGTCGAAGACGCTCCGACGCCGAGGTGGCGCGTCCGTTCGCGTGCGACGAGTGCGGCCGACGCTTCTCGAGCAAGTCCGGCGTCTTCACGCACGCGCGCACGACGCACTGGGGAGTGCGCCATCCCTGCGCCCTCTGTCCGCGCTCGTTCGCGACGCAGGGCGGCCTGGCCCGCCACTCGCTGCTCCACTCTAAGCGGCCCAAGCCCTACGAGTGCGACCTCTGCGACGGAACGTTCACCCAAAAGGCAGTCGTGTGGGCCTTGGCCGGGAAAACTAATCATTCCTATGTATCCTTTCGAAGTACAACGGTCGCCTCGGAAGCGCAGATTGGCCCACACCACTGCCCCTCTGCCTGTAGTGTCACCTGTCGACGCACTTCACGAGGATGCACGAGAAGCACAAGCCGAAGGCGTTCGTGTGCGACGTCTGCGAGTGGGCGTTCAGCGTCAAGGACGCCCTCGTCGAGCACTTCCAACGAGCGCACTGGCACGCGAAGCGAGCCATCTGCGACGAGTGCGGCGCCCTGCGCTGCGACAAGCCCACCATTCTCCAGCACATCCACGCAGTCCACTGGGCGCTCAAACCGTACAGCTGCGACATCTGCGGCGGCGCCTTTGCCAGCCCAAGAAACATCTACTACCACCTACTGAGGAGGCATTCCGCGGCCCAGAGGCAACTGGTCGCGTGCGACATTTGTGGGGCGCAGTCCACAGTGAGTGGCGGGGAGCGCGTATCGTCGTTGTTTTTTTTTTGTTGTTGTTGGGACAATTTCGGACAATTAAGCCCCCTTTTCTTGCCAAAATCGAATCGGTCTCAAGCCATTGCGCTCCCATGGATCATCGCGGCAATTGCTGCAATGTTTACTGCAGTCTACTGTGTGCTGATCTGGTCCAACGCGACAACGTGGTTGACGCTTCAGGAGAAATGCGCCGTGTCGCGGCACATGAAGCACGTCCAACTGGTGCGCCGCACGCTCAAGAGGCTCGTTTGCGACTGGTGCGAGAAGCGTTACGTCAGCAGGAAGCAGCTGGTGCCCCACCTGAGGCGCTGCATGCTCGCCGCATCGCCCACGACCTTCACGTGCACCGAATGCCAGCAGCAGTTGCGCGGAGTGGTGGCGCTCGAAGAGCACGTCAGGACGGTCCACGTGCCGCAGTGCGACTGCGGCCAACGATGCTGCGCACACTGATTTCTTGTGCTGTTTGTTCAGCGCCCTGCCCTACGTCACTTCACGTTCAAAGGAAAAATCGCAACACTGACAAAGACATGCAACTGCATCCGCATCATACATGTAACCGCGTTTTTGAAGTGGGGGGGGGTCGGAGACCATTGGGGGGGGGGGTCGGAGACCATTCGGGGGGTGTGTGTGGGGGTGGGGGTAAGCAGATTTGAAGAGGGAGGGGGGTGTCAGAGGGTAAAAAAGTGTACCTAAATAGTGTCTAAATACGCACTTTTTGGTCAAAAATAGGTTAAAATAGGCTATAAGTAGCGTTATTTAGCTGTTTTAGGGTTAAAAAACACTAAAAAAGAAGAAAAATACACTACTTTTTACAGTTGTAGACAAGTTGGAAAACTTTTGAAAAATTCTGGGGGGGGGGGGGTGGGGGGGGGGGTTGGGGAGGGATAACTTTTGACCTGGGGGTGGTAACCCCCCCAACCCCCCCCTGTTACATGTATGATCCGCATCCTTGTAAGCAGGACTGGTGTACAACTTCCGATGGGCTGCCATTTCTACATTGTAGAGCGCGTGGCGCTATACGGTACCTAGTAGCCACAGCGTTCGTCGATGCTATGTCGACGCCCTGCTGCCACACACCCCTGCCCCAAGGACCGCAGGAGGCCGCCTCGGTCGCTTTCCCAAGCCGCGCGTGGTTCCGTGCTCTCCAACCGCATATTCGGTAGCAGACGTTGCCGCCTGCCAGTGACTTCCAGCTGAACTCCAGCACAACACCCCCAACGTACACTGCTGTAGAGACACTGACGCTTGCTTTTCTCGTGTTCAAATTCAGGCATGGTCACATTTTGAGAATCGATTGCAGATGCAGTGTCAGTCAATCTCGGTCAATCGCACACACAATATCTATTAGTGACTGCGGTACGCAAATCTGCGTAAATCGCGTTCGTTTCTATACGAAATGCACCTATTCGTACGCGGGGGGGGGGGGGTGGGTGAATTCCAAATTTTGCACGTATGCATACTGCAGAAAAAATTTTTTTTTTCGTCAGAATCGTATCTGTACGAACCATTTTCGGCAATTGAGACACATTCGTAGGGTACGAATAGGTGTTACATTGATTGAATTATTCGTATGCTGACGAATTATGACCACTTTGACTTCACCGACTTCACCAGCGCCCATTTACTATGCATACGAATAGGGCGACGCTCACAGTCACACACAACATCCACGCAGTTGCACTACACTGACAATAGAGAATCAACAAGACATATACTCTCAACATTTGTATGACATTAGGGAATGGAAGGCCCAAAAGCAGTAGCCAGGGTGAAGGAATGTGCAGCACGTGACACAATACCAACCCGTCTCCTGGCGAGTGTCGTGAGCTGCACATTTTTTTCTGATCACCACCTTACTGTCCTTTTTACGCATCAATTTAGGAAAGTGTGGTAAGTTTGACTGAAAGCGCAACATCTCCACTTCTGTTTTATTCTTCTTTTTGTACACAAATTGTGACCACGTTGCAGCCGTTGGTGGGTTGAGCTGCACAGTAGCGGGTTGGAGCATCTAAATGAAGGCAAGGTTGATGAATTTAATAAGTCTTCGTTATGCATACTTTGCAGTTGGCAGTCCTGTCAATTTCTTCTGCGAGCAACTGCTTCGTCTCATGGTTCGGAAATGACGACCGCGATTTCGAGCTGTCTTGGTATACCAGGGCAGCGTTGACGCAGGCCCAGTCAATTATCAATCCAAAGACAGCGGAAATGTACCATCTCCGCGACCGCATATGCCGGAAGCGGCTTTTTTTAAGTTTTCCTCTAAATTGTAATTATTATATCCACCCGATTACATAGCAAGCAATTTCTGTGGCTCACAGGTGGTCCACACCGCCCATGTGCTTGGAAAAGAACTCTAGAATCTTGGGTCTGGCCACTTTGACACATTTGAAAGAACCATAAACTTCGACTTTACGATTGACGGTCGACTCCTCCATGCCCATGTGAGGCACTGAGCATAGGACTGGAACGACTGCATTGTCTTTCCAAGAACAGATCGACATGGAGCCTGCAGTGTTGTGCGTATGCATGCGGATCCGAATGTGTGCATAATACAGCATAGACGTCTGCATACGATCAATAAAAGGAGGTCGCTTACCGTCACTGAGATGCCGCCAACGGGTCATTCCCATTTCCATCTGCTCAACTTCACGAGAACCTGGCATAATGTCCAGTGGCAGCAGACCACTGGAATTCTTACTGACAGTTCCAAGCATGTATGTTTTCCTTTTGTGGAACGCTTTAGCCATGTTGGTGCTGGTGTAACCTCTGTCAGTGATGAGGATGTGGCCCACATCAAAGAACTTGCGTGCCCCGTCGAACAGTCGCCCATTTAAGAGAGTGGCACAAGTGGCAGTGATGCGCCCCACTTTTTCGTCATACTGCATTGGTTCATCCGAGTGAATATGTGCCGCATGGACATACCCTCGTGGCTCACACAGTGTGTCAATCTGCAATGGGGCTACCTCCTCATTAGCATAATTAACAGCAAGCAAACGTTGCTCACCTTGATGCCTCGAGGGTCCGGTTTTCTTTGGATAAATACCTGTAATTAAGTTGTGCTCTTTGACACCAAATGTTGTGCAATTATTTATTGTGCAATCACCTGCCGGTGTACTTGCTCATAGCTTCGTCAAGACTGAGCGTTTCGGGTGGAGCTCGGTACTTTTGAAAGCATTTCAGCGCCATGTTGAACGCCTGAATAGAGGGTTAACATGGGCGTGTGCGTACGAACGTCACGAGCCTGTGAGCGTATGTATACGATCGTACTCATGCGTATGGGTACGTGTCCATATGCATGCGATGCCAGAGAACAAGGTTCTTTGTGCAGCAAAAATGGGTCAAAGTCACTACCGGCCTCAACGACTCCCCATAGGCTCCCCCCCCCCTGCTACGAGGGCGCAATACCCAAGGTGAGTCAGTACACTCTTGTGCGCTTCTCTGTCACAGAAAGCAAGACTAAGGACGGAAAATAGGGAGCATGTGTTGCATTAGAGAACTCATTCGCTGGGTGGCTCAGTGGCTTCTGCAAGTTTGCAAGGATACCGATCCCGTTAATGAGGATGTGCCACTAATTGAGATTTGAGGTTAGTGTTAGCATTTACCTTTCTAACTCTATAGAGGGCGTCATATTTGTCAGCGCATGACGAGTCGTTTTGTCGACTGCTCTGGACCTCTTTTGCATCATACATGCACAGATTGTTGAAAATTAAATTGAAACGTTCTTGCGTAAGACCAATATTTCTAAAAATAATTCTGCCATTCGCAGCAGCCCAATAATGTCTGCGCCTCTTCCGTCACGACACGCTGTTCACCCAATAAAATAAGCAAAAATCGGCCAACACACTCTGCTTGACGAAAAGTACGAAAAGTAGGGTTTTACAGTGTATTTTTTGTACTAAAAATCATTGCCTAAAAAGTAGTCACAAGATTGTAAAACCGCTCCTTAAGTTAACAAACTAACTACTTTTTTAGGACGATTTTTAGTACAAAAAATACACTGTAAAACCCTACTTTTCGTACTTTCGTCAATATCTGTTGGCCGATTTTTATTGGGCCAACAGTGTCGTGACGGAGAGGCGCAGACATTATTGACTATACAATGAAGATCAATTTTTCAGAAATATTGGTCTTACGCAAGAACGTTTCGATTTTAATTTTCAACAATCTATGTATGTATGAGATGCAAAAGAGGGTTCAAGCATGTCGACAAAACGACTCGTCATGCGCTGCGACAAAAACTAACGCCCTATAAGGAGTTCAAAAAAGGTAAAATGCTGAGCACTTAACCTCAAATTTCAATTAGTGGCACATCCTGGTTAACGGGATCGGTATCCTTCCAAACTTCAGAAGCCACTGAGCCACCCAGCGAATGCGTTCTCTAATGCAGACACATGCTCCCTATTTTCCGTCCTTAGTTATTGCTTTCTGTCGACAGAGAACGCGCACAAGAGAGTGTACTGACTCACCTTGGGTATTTGCGCCTCATCACGAGGGGGGGGAGCCTATGAGGGAGTCGTGCTGAGGCCATCCTAACTTCAACCCATTTTTGCCTGCACAAAGAACCTTGTTCTCTGGCATCGCATGCATGGACACGTACCCGTACACATGCGTACAATGCGTGTATACATACGCTCACAGCTCGTTCTCACTTTTCGTCACGCACACGCCATGTTAACCTTCTATTCAGGCGTTCAACATGGCGCTGAAAAGTGCTTTCAAAAGTACCGAGCTCCCACCCGAAACACTACAGTGTACTGCGACGAAGCTTATTGAGGCAAGTGCACCGGCAGGTGATTGCACAATAAATAATTGCACGACATTTTCGGTGTCAAAGAGCACAACTTAATTACAGGTATTTATCCAAAGAAAACCGGACCCTCGAGAGCATCGAGGTGAGCGAGACGTTTGCTTGCTGTTAATTATGCTAATGAGGAGGTAGCCCCAATTGCAGATTGACGCGCTGTGTGAGCCACGAAGCGATTATCCATGCGGCACATATTCACTAGGGATGAACTCCGATGCAGTATGACGAAAAAGTGGGGCGCATCGCTGCCACTTACCACACTCTTTAAAATGGGCGACTGTTCAACGAGGCACGCAAGTTCTTTAATGCGGGCCGCATACTCCATCGGCTGACCCGAGGGCTACACCAGCACCAACGTAGTGGCTAAAGCGTTCCGCAAAAGGAAAACGTACAGCTGTTGAGAACTGTCTGGTAAAACCCATTGTATTACTCCACTGGACATTTAGTGCCAGGTATGTTTCCAAAGTTAAGCAGAATGGAAATCGGGAATGACCCGTTTGCGCGGCCTATCGTAAATGGCGTAAGCGACCTCCTTTTATTGATCGTATGCCGGACGTCTATGCTGTATATATACACACATTCGGATCCGCATGCGTACACGCACGACTGCAGGCTCAGTGTCGATCTGTTCTGGAAAGACAATGCAGTCGTTTCCAGTCCTTATGCTCGGTGCCTCACATCGGCATGAAATGAGCGACGTCCGATAACGTCGAAGTTTATGAAGTTCTTTCAAATGTGTCCAAGTCGCGGCTGAGAATTCTTCGAGTTCATTTCCAAGCACATGGTATCGGTATGGACCGCCAGAGCCGGGCAATTGCTTGCTAATGGTGGTAGGTGGCATTCAGATTTCAATGGAAAACTTCAAAAAAGCCGCTTCCGGCATATGCAGTCGCAAAATCGGTACATTTCCGCTATATTTGGATTGATAATAAACTGGGCCTGCGTCAACGCTGCCCTCGGTATACCGAGACAGCTCGAAATCGCGGTCGTCATTTCCGAACCATGAGACAAAGCAGTTGCTCGCCAGAAGAAATTGACAGGACTGCCGACTGCAAAGTATATGCGTAGAACGAAAGACTTCTTAAATTCATCCAACCTTCCCTTCATTTCGATGCTCCAACCCGCTACTGTGCAGCTCGACCCACCAACGGTAACTCTAACATGGTTACAATTTGTGTTGGAGGAATAGGAAAAAATAAAAGTGGTGATCTTGCGCTTTCAGTCAAAATTACCACACTTTCCTAAATAGATGCGTAAAAAGGACAGTAAGGTGGTGATCAGAAAAAAATGTGCAGCTCACGACACTCCGCCAGGAGGAGCGGTTGTTCTTGTGTTCACGTGCTGCACATTCCTTCACCCCTGGCTACTGCTTTTGGGCCTTCCATTCCCTAATGTCATACAAATGTTGTAAAGGTATTTGTTTCTTGTTGATTCTCTATTTGTCAGTGTAACTACAACTGCATGGATATTGTGTGTGACTTGTGAACATCACCCTATTCGTGATGCCATCGGGAATGGGCGCTGGCTGAAGTGCGGTGAAATCAAAGTGGTCAGTTGTCGTGAGCGTTGGAATAATTCAATCAATGGGACGCCTATTGGTACCCTACGAATGTGTCTCAATTGCCGAAAATAGGTTAGTTCAGATTAGATATTGAACGAAAAAAAAAATTTTTTCTGCCGTATGGATTCATGCAAGCTAATTAGGAATTCAGCCGCCCCCCCGCCTTTTTGTACGAATAGGTGCATGTCGTATAGAAACGAACGCGATTTACGCAGATTTGCGTTCAGCAGTCACTAATCGATTTTGTGTGTGTCGATTGACCGAGATTGACTGACACTGCATCTGCAATCGATTCTCAAAATGTGACCATGCCTAAATTTGAACACGAGAAAAGCAAGCGTCAGGTGTCTACAGTAGTTGTACGCTTTGGGGGTCTTGTGCTGAAGTTCAGCTGGAACTCACTGGCAGGCGGCAACGTCTGCGACCGAATATGCGGTTGGAGAGCACGGGACCACGCGCGACTCTGGAAAACGAGCCGAGGCGGCCTCCTGCGGTCCTCGGGGCCGGGGTGTGTGGCAGCAGGGCATCGACATGGTGGACGAACTTGGCTTCTAGGTACCTGTATAGCGCCACGCGCTCTACAATGTAGAAATGGCAGCCGTTTGAAGGTTGTACACCCAGTCCTGCTTACAAGGATGCGGATAATACACTGTAACAGGGGGGGGGGGTTGGGGGTTTACCCCCCCCAGGTAAAAAGTTATCCCTCCCCCAACCCCCCCCCCCCCAACCCCCCCCCCCCCAGAATTTTTCAAAAGTTTTTAACTATTTACAACTGTTCTGAAAAAGTAGTGTATTTTTCTTTTTTTTTTAGTGTTTTTTTAACCCTAAAACAGCTAAATAACGCTACTTATAGCCTGTTTTAACCTCTTTTTGACCAAAAAGTGCGTATTATAAGACACTATTTAGGTACACTTTTTTACCCTCTGACACCCCCTCCCTCTTCAAATCTGCATTGCCCCACCACACACACCCCCGAATGGTCTCCGACCCCCCCCCAATGGTCTCCGACCCCCCCCACTTCAAAAACGCGGTTACATGTATGATGCGGATGCAGTTGCATGTTTTTGTCAGTGTTGCGATTTTTCCTTTGAACGTGAAGTGACGTAGGGCAGGGCGCTGAACAAACAGCACAAGAAATCAGTGTGCACAGCATCGTTGGCCGCAGTCGCACTGCGGCACGTGAGACCGTCCTGACGTGCTCTTCGAGCGCCACCACTCCGCGCAACTGCTGCTGGCATTCGGTGCACGTGAAGGTAGTGGGCGATGCGGCGAGCATGCAGCGCCTCAGGTGGGGCACCAGCTGCTTCCTGCTGACGTAACGCTTCTCGCACCAGTCGCAAACGAGCCTCTTGAGCGTGCGGCGCACCAGTTGGACGTGCTTCATGTGCCGCGACACGGCGCATTTCTCCTGAAGCGTCAACCACGTTGTCGCGTTGGACCAGATCAGCACACAGTAGACTGCAGTAAACATTGCAGCAATTGCCGCGATGATCCATCGGAGCGCAATGGCTTGAGGCCGATTCGATTTTGGCAAGAAAAGGGGGCTTAATTGTCCAGAAATTGTCCCAACAACAACAAAAAAAAAACAACGACGATACGCGCTCCCCGCCACTCACTGTGGACTGCGCCCCACAAATGTCGCACGCGACCAGTTGCCTCTGGGCCGCAGAATGCCTCCTCAGTAGGTGGTAGTAGATGTTTCTTGGGCTGGCAAAGGCGCCGCCGCAGATGTCGCAGCTGTACGGTTTGAGCGCCCAGTGGACTGCGTGGATGTGCTGGAGAATGGTGGGCTTGTCGCAGCGCAGGGCGCCGCACTCGTCGCAGATGGCTCGCTTCGCGTGCCAGTGCGCTCGTTGGAAGTGCTCGACGAGGGCGTCCTTGACGCTGAACGCCCACTCGCAGACGTCGCACACGAACGCCTTCGGCTTGTGCTTCTCGTGCATCCTCGTGAAGTGCGTCGACAGGTGACACTACAGGCAGAGGGGCAGTGGTGTGGGCCAATCTGCGCTTCCGAGGCGACCGTTGTACTTCGAAAGGATACATAGGAATGATTAGTTTTCCCGGCCAAGGCCCACACGACTGCCTTTTGGGTGAACGTTCCGTCGCAGAGGTCGCACTCGTAGGGCTTGGGCCGCTTAGAGTGGAGCAGCGAGTGGCGGGCCAGGCCGCCCTGCGTCGCGAACGAGCGCGGACAGAGGGCGCAGGGATGGCGCACTCCCCAGTGCGTCGTGCGCGCGCGTGCGTGAAGACGCCGGACTTGCTCGAGAAGCGTCGGCCGCACTCGTCGCACGCGAACGGACGCGCCACCTCGGCGTCGGAGCGTCTTCGACCCATTCTTGGCTGCCGATCGCGTTGGGTTGAGTCTGAGACCTAGACCTAGTATCTAGACGAGGAGGCTGCAGTCTGCAGAGAAGTGGCAAAGCGCAGCGCGGCCGACCCACGCGCGTCCAAACTGCAGGGGGTTGGTTTGATTTTGATATCTCATCTAGGCGCCTTGTGGTTAAAATAGGCGCACCCTGCAATACTTGGGTGCATTCCTCATACCTGTAACAGGGGTTCCTCCCCAGGTGCTGGGAACCTTACCGACCCCCACCCCCCAGAATTTTTCGGAACTTTGTCCTAACTACTTAAAGAAAAAAAATAAATGTGTTTGTTTGTACAGTGTTTTAGCAAAAGTCGACCACAGCAAAAATTGCCTACAGGCTTTGATCGTATATAGATCTCCTTCGGTCTCGTGACCTAGCCGCAGTGCTCTGCGCCGTGCTCGCTCCTCTTCCGTCACGACACGCTGTTGGCCCAATAAAATAAGCAAAAATCGGCCAACACACTATATTTGACGAAAAGTACGAAAAGTAGGGTTTTACAGTGTATTTTTTTGTACTAAAAATCGTCCTAAAAAGTAGTCACAAGATTGTAAAACCGCTCCTTAAGTTAACAAACTTCCCTAGGGCCCCCTAGCGCGAGGGCCCCAGTTGAAATTGTTATTGCTGAGCCACTTCGGCAGTGGTTTGGGTATGTTTGGGCACATAATTGGGCACCCTTGGATAATTTATACATCAAGGAACAATAATCCTGCATGTGCCCGCATAAAAAAGAACCCGGCCGGAATGTGGCGGCCGGTCGCCGTCGTCGTCTCTATTCTCTAGTGGCATTGGCAATAACGACACAGATTACTTGCTTTGCTCGCCAGACATCTCCACCGTCAAGTCCCAGCGTCGCCTTCTTCATAAATGATGGCGTTGATTGGCGAAACGTAAGGCCATTTCGCCGGCACTGTGCGACATGGCCTCTTCATAAACTGTTCTTCCCGTGCCTTCGCTTCTATTGCATTCGTTTCCTTTCAAGTTTTTTTCGAGGTTCGACAAGTTCGTGCGCTGAGCGATCGAAGATGACGGGACGCGGCAAAGGCGGCAAGGGCCTGGGAAAGGGCGGCGCGAAGCGGCACCGTAAGATCCTGCGCGACAACATCCAGGGCATCACGAAGCCGGCGGTCCGTCGTCTGGCGCGCCGCGGCGGCGTGAAGCGCATCAGCGGCCTCATCTACGAGGAGACGCGCGGCGTGCTCAAGGTCTTCCTCGAGAACGTCATCCGCGACGCCGTCACCTACTGCGAGCACGCCAAGCGCAAGACCGTCACCGCCTTCGACGTCGTCTACGCTCTCAAGCGACAGGGACGCACCCTCTACGGATTCGGCGGCTCAGCCTGTCTCCTCCGCCGCTCCAACGCCCCCCCCCCCCCCTACCAACCCAACGGCCCTCTTCAGGGGCCGCCCAATAAGTCTCTGCAACTGCACTGGCACCCCTCACGGACAGCTTGTTTTGTTTTGAAAATTTCGTGCTATGCTGCGTTGTAATCAAATTGATCCTCAGAATTATCTCAAATTGTTGTTGAATGGCTGAAGTGCAGTCTTCCCCTGCATTGGATGGGTCTTTTAATTCATTTTCTGTTGCATTCTATTTCATTGGTCGTCGTGGCGCTAATTGTTATTGACACTCCCCAGTCCCAACGAGCTGACAGTCCCAATGAGTTTCTTTACGATTCCTGATATAATACTAGGGATGAGCATGGCCGGGCCGGGCCAGAATTCCAGGCCCATTTTACGGGCCGGGCCAGGCCGGGCCTGGAGTTTGAGGGTGCACGGCCGGGCCGGGCCGGGCCCAGATCGTCCTCGGCTGGGGCCGGAGTCGTTCTGTAGATAGCTCCCTCTGTGAGTGGTCTGTGAGTATTTGCGACTATTCTGCACCGTATCAGCAACTTTGTATATTATGACGCGCGTCTTTCCGCGCTCAAAGCCCGCAAAGGCCGTAAAATGGTTGTGAGACTTGCGATTCTGAGAGGTGGATGCGCCCATTCCATCATGTAAATCACGCCAATTGGCACATTTTATCTCAGTAAATTGTACACTGTAGTGACTGTACTCATTTCGTGTAACGGGCCAGGCCGGGCCGGGCCTGCGATACTGAGCAGTGGGACGGGCCGGGCCCGGGCAGGGCCTCAGTATTTCCAGAGGCGCCGGCCTGCCCGGAACGGCCCGGAATATCTGGCAGGCCGGGCCGGCCCAGATTGTGCAGGCCCGTGCTCATCCCTATATAATACGCAATCGCGAAGATTGAAAATTAAGGAAAAATTTGCAGGTGGCTGCAAAAAAAAGGTGAATATGTGACGCTATTTTGTTAAAGTCCAGTTTGAAAAAGAGGGGTATTAATCAAGGCACGCCTCAAGCCACTTACGCTTTGCAGCTGATCAACTTCAGTTTGAACAAACCGTGTATAAAAACTGAACCAAACTAAGCACCACGTCACATATTTGGCATTTTTTTGTGTTCGGCTGCATACGAAGGTGCAGTGGCAGTTATTAGGACCTACACACACTGCATATGCCGCATTACAGAATGCACACTTGGTTGTGAGACAGACAGGAAGGACCCCATGATCTTGCACATGGAACACGATGCACGCGCAGGCTCACACGCACGCACGCACGCACCCACGCACGCACGCAAGCAGGCACACGCACGCACGCACGCACGCACGCACAAGATGTAAAATGGTGCATTGCACTATGCAACCGTTGTAGGTTCATCATTGGATGAAATGCCAAAAGGGGAATGACAAATGGAGCCAGTACAGTATGTATGCATTGCCTACCATCACTAACTGCAGTGGCAACCTACATGTCACAAATGTTAGCAGGGTGCCAATTATTTATCCAGGAAGTTTGGCTGTGCCAGGTCCATGGCAATGGCCAATGGCAATGCATTGTCAGAGAGAGAGATGAGATGTGAAAGGGTTGCCGTTGCGTTTTGGCTGAATGAGGGTGGCTTGCACAAAAAAAGTGCCGAATATGTGACGTGTTGCTTCGTTTAGTTCAGTTTTTATACACGGTTTGTTCAAACTGAAGTTGATCAGCTGCAAAGCGTAAGTGGCTTGAGGCGTGCCTTGATTAATACCCCTCTTTTTCAAGCTGGGCTTTAACAAAATAGCATCACATATTCACCTTTTTTTGCAGCCACCTGCAAATTTTTCCTAATCAGTGTTTTTTCGGAAGACAAGCATCGATATGCAAAACTATGCAGGCGCGCACGCACGCTCGCACGCATATATGCACACACGTGTGCGCGCCCGCACGTACGCACGCTCGCACGCACGCACCCACGCACGCACGCACGCACGCACGCTCGCACACACACACATACAGACATACAGCACAGACCAGAACGCACACATGCCCCGAGCGTACCAAAAAAAAGCAAATGTAGCGTGTCTGGGTGAATTCCTCAATCGTAGAGGCGCACACGTATCGTCCTAAGAACGCGCGCGGATTCGGTCCTAGTAATCAAAATGTTATAGGCGATCAAAAAATCCGAAATCCCGCTCTGATACGGTGTACACCCGGCGTGTGTGTGCGTGCGTGCGCGTGCAGTTTTGCTATACTGCCGCACCATAGTGGGTACATATACGTGTGCATCCGTGCATGCCTGCACTTGCAGTTGTGCTATATCGCTGCATTTTAGCATCAAGATGTAAAGTATGAAAATGAATCGCCATGACTAGGCGGTCAACTTTTGTGTTTTTAACCGAAATTATCCGACCTACCCACATCAAGTTGTTGGTCAAGCAGCCCATTTAAAGGTGTACGTGCGTCCGTGCATATCTCCAGTGCATATCTGCATCGTCGGAGACATAGGGATGTAAAGATTCAAAATGATCTACGCGTGCAGGCGGTCAACTATATGTTTTAGCCGAAGTGATTCGACGTACCGGCATCGAACAGTATAGCGATTTTCCCGGATTCAAATACTTTGGTGTTTTGGAACGCGTTGGCACGAGGCAATGTAATGTTCCACACCAATTGGTGATCAACTTTATTATTGACCTCAAAGCGATCCGAGCTAACCACACCGAAAATATTGCCATTTTATATCATTGGTATAATGGGTATATGTATTTGGTGCGTCCAATGTGGTTCGAATCCGCTATTAACTTTTTCTAAGTTAGGTCCTGGCCATGAACTTTCCCCTTTAAAGCTAAACTCTGCGACGTGTATTGGAGTGCCTATAGGGCACAAACTTTTCGGTTCTCCTTGAAAAGCGCATAAAATGGGCAATATATCTTTTGAACAATAGAAAAGTTTATACAAAAGATTCTTTTGGCACCACAAATTGTTGCCATCGGTTGCCCATACGCGCAGAGTTTCATGCTAATTGCTTTTGACGTTCGTGGAGCAGTGCTCCAAAAACTGGGAGGAGAACACTAAAAGAAAAGCTTTACGGCAAAATCGGAACATTTTTGGAATTATTGACCATTTACAGTCAAGAAGCAAGGAAGCCGCGTTATGGCGCGTTCGATGTTCCAGAGGAAGGCGGTTCATTTGCGCCATAACGCGTGGGAATCCGATCAGGCAATCAAAAGTTATGGGCGATCCGAAAATTCAAAAACCCGCATTGAGAATTGGTTATATTAGGGTTTTACGCTTCCTACCGCATACAACTTGATGGCGAAGAAATGCGCAGTGGTTGCCGTATTTTCCTGATAGACTGCGGCACTTGTGGACTTTTCGGCGACAAAAGGCAGATTCTTTGCGCTACCGCCTGTGTCCGCCAGGGTGCCGCCACGTCGCTTACCACCGTCCTCGTGTGTCGCGCAATGGCCAATGAGCAAAAGAATATCGACTCTCCCCACTACTTTACGGAACGGCCCCGGGAAACCGAACGCCTATGCGCACACCTTATAATTCCCTTCTGCGTCTACCATTGACATGCAGTTTGCTGAGTCACCGTCGACTAGGCGATTGAAGTATTCGGCCATTTTAGTGCGTCACATCCTTCGTTGTTCTCAGCGCTGAATTGAGCAAGACTCTCGACGACGATGCCTCCGAAGCCGACCGGGCAAGGGCGCGAAGAAGGCGGCGGCGAAGTCGACCAAGAAGGTGGCGAAGGCGGGCAGCGGCGACAAGAAGCGGCGGCGCAAGACCAAGCAGACGTACAGCTCGTACATCTACAAGGTCATGAAGCAGGTCCACCCCGACACGGGCATCAGCTCGAAGGCGATGTCGATCATGAAATCCTTCGTGAACGACATCTTCGAGCGGATCGCGGCCGAGGCGTCGCGTCTGGCGACTACAACAAGCGGTCGACCATCACGAGTCGCGAGGTCCAGACCGCCGTCCGCCTCCTGCTGCCCTGCGAGCCTCGCCAAGCACGCCGTCTCTGAGGGCACCAGGTGCCGTCACCAAGTACACCTCCAGCAAGTAGACCGCACAGTCTGCTGCTGCCGCTGAAGACGACACCCCCCCCCATGCCATCCCAACGGCCCTCTTTCAGGGCCACCCGCTCTGATTGAAAGAGTTGCAATGCGTTTGTTGGTGTTAGTTCATGCCTGAAGGTCTGCTTTGTTGCTGCATAGAACATCGTCACACCACTCTTACCACCGCTAACGTAAATCACCTCGACTGGGACAAAAAGTCGTTTAACGGTGAGACAGACGATTGCTCCCCACATAACACTGCATTTAATGTAGCAGCTTCCACTAGTTGGCAGTAAAGCGCTTCTCGATAAAATCCTAGACTATTGTTACGTTTTTGTAACTTCCGCTAGGTTCGCAATTTGTGCTCTAATCATGGCCCGTTCGGTTTTAGGCCGTAGTATTGTGCGTGGAGGAAGGCCTTGTACACATTTTTATCAATGCAGGACGCGCGAAATTCGTTTAAATTGAGTCGTCGCTCGACGCGTAACACTGCATTTTACCAACTGCGATGCTATCGAACCGATGCGAATCTGGTGCTTCATCTGCGGCGAGACTGCTCGTCTCTGACCACTTCACCGCAGCTTGCAACCACGGCTTCGATGTGGTCGCACAGTGACGGTAACATGTACGTGCAAGACGGCTTCGGAAGCAGCTTGAC
>JASAMY010002276.1:0-21502 GCA_030248085.1 Paralinhomoeus sp. GSCO2_6 | reverse complement strand
ATATTCATAGGTGGTAGACTGGACGCAGTCTGAGCAAAAATAAACACCTGTGACGACAGTTGAAACTGGACCCAAACCGGCGTGTTTTTTTAGGGACGAAACAAAGGCCAAGGAGCGTTCGCACGAGGAGTACGTTTGGTTGTGGGCGAGTCGACCCGAGGCGTCTCCCACAACAATTCGGTCAGGAATGCGGTCGTGTGTCCTCCATAGTTCTTGGAACGCGTCAGCTGGCATTGCAGCCGGCGTTTCACGGAGCGTGATGCGGAGTTGACGACGCCGCCGAATAGTCCGGCGCCGGCGCTGCTGTCGACGTCGACGCAGGGCTGGAGTCTGAGGCACTCGGGCCTGCTGGGCGACCGCATCACCGGCAAGCAGCTTCTCGTCTCCGTCGTCGTCAGCAACGTCGTCACCCTGCTACTTGGCGCCTGCATCGGGTGCGTACGTGCGCCCTATGCCATTGCCAACCCCGTGCGACCGAAACCGAGCGGGCTGTCAATTCTCAGCTACTTCATGGCGGCGCAGTATCAGGAGAACTGAACTCAAAGGGGCAGGCAGCCACTCTCACTCTCAACGCTGGACATCGCTGTCGCTGAGCGACCTTGAAGTACACTTGTACAACACACCGACCACTATCTATTCCATTTTATTATTCCGAGCCACGGAAGCAGCACGTGGCTTGTACAAAGCTCGCTCGTCGCTTCTCTACTTGATTATTCCGGTCTCGTGTACACACCGTGCGCCGGCATACTGATCTTACAAGAAATTCTCCATCTGCTACACGCAAATCTTGCTGCAAATCGCACCGGGCTAGTACCTAGTTATGATGAGGAGAATTTAACGGGCACTTAAAAGGAGCAATTGCGAGTGAATCAGCCGAAACGTAAAACCGAAATCCAAGAGTCGATCAAGTCTGCTTTTCTTTCCCTTCGTTTTCACTTTCTTTAGAAGCCGCACCACTTGGGCGTCGGACCGGAGCGTCGTCCGGAGCACTGGCACTGCCAGGCCTTGCTCGAGAAGGGGCAGCTCGATGGCACCGACCGACACGTGCCGCTCGAACGACCCAGACAGTAGCATCTAAGAAAGAAACCCTCTCCAGACCTTGCCTGAGCTCGTCGGCACGAACCTTTGCTGGCAGCTGAGCCAGAGCTTGCCGGTGAAAAAGCGGCTCCATCGGGTGCACCGACTCCAAGTGGCCCAGCAGTCACCGATGCCCGCCTCGGTGTTCTCGGGCCAGGCCGCGAGCACACACGCGACGACCGCGCACAGCTTCAACAGCGCCGACATCTCGCTGGTTTTGTTGAGTGAGCGAACGAGAAGAAGAAAAGGGTCAGCGCAGCGTGGCGACAGTGGAACAACCAACCGGTGCAGGAAATCGGACGGTATAGTTTTAGTATGGCCACGAAATAAACAGCGGCGCTATTTAAAGTTGCCGCAACTGACTCAGACGACCGGATACGACAGTCACGCGAGCGGGTGATCATCTCTCCTTTCAGCATCCATTGTCCAGCACCAGTTTTCGTCTGCTGTGATGCACCTCATTCGCCGTTCCGAAAGCATTAGTGATGCCGCACACCATTACCGTGCGCTTAGTCTAGCGTGTATGGTATTACAAAATACCACAAAAAAGCACCGCTCGTTAGGGTAAAGCCTAAGAAAACGAGCGTCAACAGGCAGGACACGTCATATATGTATGTATGCGAAGCTCTACCACCTGCCCCACGTGAGGCCACAATGGCTGCGTTACGCTACAGACGTACATGTATGTGTAGCATTGTGAGTTATGATCTTAGAACGCTAGAAAACGGCCGAAGTTCGATGGAGTTTAGAAATGCGCATAAAAGCGGTGCAAATCTATTAGAAAGCGAAAAACGCGCAGTGTATTGCGCAGATGGACCATCACTTCGAGTAGTTCTTGGAAAGTTTTATGAATGGAACATGGAATGAAATAACGCCGCCCGCTCAGTGTGCTGTGCTGTCAAACGTTGATGCTTTAGGGTGTAACACCCTGTATAATGTAGGCTAGCAAGAAAGAAGCGATTCTTCTCCTGTGCGGTTGACACAACGTGTATATGGTACATGTGTTGTTTGACAAATGCAAGCAGAAACAATCCCATCCACTACACTATCGCCGCAATTTGGGTTTTTTTTGCTACCTTACTACGTACCTATGTACATATTTAAGCATAACAAAAGGAACATTGCTGGGATTTAAAGTGAATCACGCAAAATCAGTTGACGCAGCAGTTCATGCGTCCTGCTTTGTTTCGGTCCTTTTCACTTTCCTTAGAAGCCGCACCATTTGGGCGTCGGTCCGGAGCGTCGGCCGGAGCACTGACACTGCCAGGCCTTGCTCGTGAGAGGGCAGCTCGACGGCACCTGCTGACACGCGCCAGACTCATGGCCCAGGCAGTAGCATCTGAACAGCGCGGGCAAGAAATTCCTTCGACTATCACGTCGAGTGGAGTGTTCGGCGTCACCTGTCCTGGCAGTTGAGCCAGAGCTTGCCGGTGAAGAAGCGGCTCCAGGTGGTGCACCGACTCCATGTGGCCCAGCAGTCGCCGATGCCCGCCTCGGCGTGCTCGGACCAGGCGGCGAGCGCGCACGCGACGATCACGCACAGCTTGAAGGTCGTCGACATGTTGTCGTTGGTCGGGTTGACGAAGGACGTAGTACTTCGATTGACGACAACGAACAGACGGCCAAGCTTTATAGCCGGCGAAGCGGACGAGATAGCAGGGTAAACATCCTACCTGGCCGTTCGGCAAAAGGCGATTTGTTCTGCAACCGATACCGCGTGCTCTCTTTTTTCGTGTACCGTAACCGCGGCATCAAATGTGGTTTCTGGCGTTCAGAGCGCGACATCGACCTAACTACGAAGCCGCGGGAGACACTGGTTCACAGCTGGCCGTCTCCGTCATGCATCGTCAGATCGCACCGATCGTGTGGTACAGAAAGTGGCGTTCACAGTCACATCCACCAAGTTGCCTTCCGCCACTGTACAAATACATGTCACTGGAGGTCGCTTTGCCGGTCGGCGACGAGTATCGTGTGCGCGCCGAGGAACTTGAGCGCTCTCGACTAGCTGCAGCGGCACCCCAGCTGCATTTTATCCGACTTCTGCAGCTTGACGCAAGGGTATGTAGACGCCTCGGCCCTCTAGTGTCGCAGACGCTCGCCATCATGTTGTTGAGCGCATAGATCAACACCTTGTAGGCGCTGCAAATCGCCTGCAAGCAATCCAAAAGATGGTCAACATCCGGTTGGCTTTCTGAACCAGCGACGCCGCGATGGACAACTGCCTGCAACCAGTCACACCACGGAGAAGCAGCAGAGCTTGACGACCCGACTTCCGCTGACAACGTGCTCGATCCTTGCCGATGCCGCCTCGTCGAGAAATGGCCAGCGTGCTGGGTTGACCTTCAAGTGACCATGTTTCCGCTTCAACTGGTGGTTGTAGCGTGCGTGTCAGCAATTTTGCAGCAACCACTTCGATCTGCTTTCATACGTTCAAACGGTTGCTCGCGAACTGCTCCGCACACTTCGCACCGCTTGCTGCAGCTTCTTCCTTGGTGTGCTGTGCTTGTATCGCAGTTTTTAAACATCCACGATACGACACCAGATGCGATTACGGGAAAGGGTACGGTTTAGGTTACGGCTTTCCTAAACCGCTCTCGCGCGATATTGCGTCTGTTTGTTGGTCGTAATTTTTTTTTTGTCAGAATGGCCGACTATATGGCATCAGTGTTGGACGAGCTGATGGGCCGAGATCGAAATGAATTGGGAGCTGCTATGAAACAAAAATCGTTTGAAGATGACGACGTTTGCAAGTGGTTCTTGGTCGATTTTTGTCCACACGAGATGTTTACGAATACCAGACAGGATTTAGGTGAACACTTTATCAATACGAAAACGAATCCACTCGTTCGCAGGGCCGTATACGACTTTGTTTAGGCCTGTGCAAGAAGATTCACCTGGACAAGTATCGCGAGATGTACGTGAACAGCCCAAAGTTTGAAAAGCTCGGTTACGAAGACGACTTTCTGGCGTTCATAACGCGTCTGTGGCACGACATGGACCGGAAGATCAAGAAGAACCTGGATCGGCTCGCTCTGACGCAACCCGACGGACGGGTAGGCCACAGATTAGCAGGCCGTCTTCCATGGGTGCCCACGGAAATTGGCTCAGGGGAGGGGTAAGTCGTCAAATGTCGAAGGCATGGGGTGGTAATTCGGGGGGTTTCGGTCGGTATGGATTATTTTGCATCGAAATTTTACCTTTACTTAAGTGCTACTTTTTGCTTATAAATGTGCTCAGAAAGGCTCAAAATGTGACCTGAAAGTCATGTCTAGATAGTTTTAGGCCAAAAACAGGACAAAAAGCGCGTAAATAGAGCTCTGCGTCTGCAGCCGTATTCTTTGCAATTATTACTAGGAAAATGGGCTTGACGCTCCGGATATTGAAAGCAAAGGGTGTGGTTGGTCATCCCGAAAGCCTTTCGGGATAGGGTCCGACAGGGGAAGGGTATTTCCCCCAGATCCCTCTCCGCGGGCACGTGTGTCGTCTTCCACAAGGAAGGAGATGCATATACCAGGGGGAAAGAGCACGTGGTTGTAGGCGAGCGACGCGAACCGTGACCGTCTGGAGGAGCGCGTGGCGCTGCTGGACCGTCGTCTGGAGGAGAAGCTGAAGGAGGCGGAGCTGCTGGGCGGCCGCGGCCAGGTGTTCGAGTCGCGCGCCGCGAGCAAGGAGGCCGAGTCGCTGGCCGCGGACAAGGAGGCGGCCGCGTCCGCGCTCGCCGCCCTGCCCCAGTACGAGCCGGGCGAGGACCCGAAGGCGATGACCGTCTGCGACGTCTGCGGCTGCTTCCTCATCGTCGGCGACGCGCAGTCGCGCATCGACGAGCACTACACGGGCAAGCAGCACGTCGGCTTCGAACGCATCAACGCCGCCATCAAGCTGCTCAAGGTGCCTCGCCTTTTTGGCTCTCTCTCTCTCTCTCGACGCAGAAGCAACCAGAACTTTTTAGGCGAAGAAGGAGGAGCGCGCGCTGAAGGCGAAGGAGGCTCGGAAAGGCGGCACTGAAAAGAGGTGGGCAGGCTGACTGGCAGGCACGCGCGAGAGGATGTCGGCGTGGAGCGACGTGGTGACGCCGTTGAGACGCGAGCGGAGTCGGAGCCGCGACCGCGAGCGGCGGCGGTCGAGTCGGCACGAGAACGAGTCGACGAGCAGCGGCAGTGGCAGTCGGCGCCACCGGCACGAGGACGACCGCCGCCAGCGGTCCTCGAGGCACAAGAGGTGCGTGTGCGCGTCAGCCGCCCTTCTATTCCTACTTCCTTTCCAAGATTCCACTGCACCAGCCACGCACGGGTCGACGTGTGTGTTCCCTGTAGGTCGCGGTCGCGGTCTCGTTCTCGGCACCGGTCGTCTCGGCACGGGCACGAGGAGCGCCGCGACTCGTCCGACCGACGACGAAGGCGGCGCGACAGGGAGGGGGTCGGCGACGAGAAGCGGCGACGCGAAGGCTCGAAGTCGCCGAGTGGGGCGCGCAAGCAGTCGCCGTCGACGCAAGGTAGCCCGGCCAAGCCGGCGGCGGCGGCGACGACCGTGTCGTGGCCGTCGTCGACGCCCGCAGGTGAGCGGCCGATCGGATTGGGGCGCGCGCGTGTCGTTTAGTCGCTGGCCGACGGCTCGGCCTCGACGCGTTGTCGCACGCGTTCTTGAGATCGCCCACCCGGCGCTCCCTTCCCCTGACGCCACTCTGAGGTACCCTAGGTACAGTAGCAATAGCAACTGACGCAGTTCTGGCCAGAGAGCTGTGCGGTCGGCTTTCGTCCGCTGTGTACCGTAATATAGCTTGAGAAGCGGAGAATCGCTGCCGACGCGGCAGTCAGACAGCGGCGGCGCGGTCGCGCACCGGTCTCAAGGTACCCCCGTGAACAGAGCGTGCTGTACGCGCGCGCCTGTCTGTCAAGAATGATTGGCTGTTGACTGGACGGCGGCAGGAAGTGGCGCTGCGTCCTTCATTAGTGCAAAGTGCGTTTAGACGTCGACCAAGCGAACAGCAACGGGCAAGAGGAGGAGGGGCAGCCGGCGTTGGAGACGGCAGCTACGGAATCGGTCGAGCAGTCGGCGCCCTCGAGCTGACCAGGTGATCGCTCTTTCAGTTTTGTACCACTTTGTCGTCGTCGTCGTCGTTCGTTGGACAGGTTAGCAACGGTCTGTCGTTGTGGGTAGTGGAAGAACTGGTAGTACCGCTGATGTCGACGGCGTGTCTATGCTCGTTCGTGTCCTACGAAAGAATCGGGCTTTGCGTCCGCCAACTCGACGGCGACAGTCGAAGAAGTCTGAGCGCTACTTGCCAACACTCGCCTGACCGCAACGGGGACCGGGGGGGGGGTCATTTCATACTCCTCTGGGACGTGGGTCCGCTAGTCGGCAGGTCGTTTACGTTGCAGACTTGCAGTGCTCGGCTGAGAATACTCGCACCGTCCACTTTAGCGGTGTTGAGCGGTGGTCCTTGCACTCGGTGTAGCACAAAAAAGTAGTGTTCGTGTATTTGGCTGCAGATAATTACTACCTGGCCCTATTCGGTATCCGGTCCCACCCTTTCCATCGCATTTTATCACAAACTGCCCCCCCTTCCTTCATATGCACTCCAATTCCGTGTATCGTCATGTCATGCCGAAGCTTCCCTGTCAATGGATCTTCTCGTGCTGTCGTCGCCCTAGAGTGCGGATAGCGTTCCACCAAATGAATTTCTTTGGCAATGGCCGCCCTCATGGCACCGGCTAGTAGTGCCTCTATACAGGAAGGCGTCATGGATATGAGTATGCCATATGGTCCATTGACAGCCTCCTAGCGTTCATACCTGTAACTGGGAGGTGGGGTTTTACACTCCCCCACTATTTTTCAACACCACCCCCCCCCCCCAACCCCCCAAAATTTTCTTTTTCAGTCTTATATGACCATAAAACAGCTAAATATCACTGTTTAGACCCTATTTATACGCACTTTGACCAAAAAGTGCCAGTATAACTTAGGAAATGGCCAGCTACCCCCCCCCCACTCTTCCAAACCCGGCCGGTATGCTAGCGTTGCCCGTGATCCAACAACAACATACCGAAGTCACACGCGCCGTGAGCCCTCCACCGAGCACATTGTTAACGCGATCGCGCATTCTCGAATTCGGCAGCGCGCTCGAGCCATTTGGCTCCAGGTATGCCAGCCATTTGAGCGAGCGAGCGGGAAGTATTTGCAGATTAATGCTTGGAGTTACGCGTGGTAATGTTCGCTAAAGGAGTGTTTCAAGCTTGATGTAAGCAGCTTTTGTTTCCCCCTTTAGACGATTTAGTAGTCCCTGGTTGTAAAGAGGATTGCGACTATTTTTGGCACATGCAAAGGGCAGTAGGCTTTGCTGCTTAGAGGTGGGTGGACGTACAGGCAGAGGACGATTATAATCATGGAAGTATGGATGGGTATCCAAACGCTTTGAGCCGCACGCCACGAAACCCGAAAAGCAAAGGAACTGCAAAATTTCCGCGGTCACAACACAAGCCGACAAGACGGCTGCTTGTTTGGCTTAGTCATGCTCACAAACCTGCCGCAAGCGTCGCCTACTTTCATTGTTTTGCGTTACGGAAGCGTGGTCGCGCGACCTTGTCGTTTCTTCCAAGTCATTAATTAAGACCAATAAGACGCGCCTCTCCATTATCCGTGACGCACTCGGATGCGCCGCGTCGGCGGGGGAGGCGGCGAGAAGCAGGCGCCGCCGCCCGGGTTCGCCACTCCTCTCAGAAAGCATTTGCACCGACACGGCACTGCATCCTCTTGGGCTGTCGAGTCGACATGGACAAAAGACAACCGCTCGTCCTCGTCGCGCTCTTCACGGCGCTCCTCTGCGCTCAGAGCAGACCCTTTGTCTGCTCCTCTGCCTGTCAGCAGCGTCTCATCGCACGGTGGGCTGCTTTAAACTATTCTTCAGTGAATTCCGTGTACGGGCTACTTTGTGGCTGCGGCGTACGGTACCGGTTCAATCGAGCAAACCTATTTAGGCTGACGGTGACGTGCGGCGACGCGCGGCTGTCATCGGCCGAGTTCTCGCAGAGCGATCTCTGCCGGCGCGTGCAGCTGCTTGTCGACCGCAAGGCGGTGCCCATCGAGCACAACTGCTTCTTCAGTCCTGTCCAGTGCCGCTTTCTCAGGACGAAGCTGACGACTACGCGGCGAATGTTCTAGAAAACGCGCAGGATTCATGAAGCGTGAACGGTGACCGTCGGCCGCTAGAGTTGGGTTGCCTCGCGGTTTATTTGTGCTTTGTTGATCTGTGATTTTCGTTGCAATGCAACGAGAGAGGATCAAAGACAAGCAAGCAAGCATTCATGATTGACTGGACCTAGTCGTAAGTCTGCTCGTTCGTAAAACAAAAGTACGGTTTGCTTCATTTCAAAATGTTGGTTTCGGTTTGTATTGGTGCCTCCTTGACAGTTTCGTTTGTCATAAGCCTGCTGTTCCTTGCAAAATCAGTTAAAATCTTGTCGTTTTTGAAGATTTATTATATTGGTCTTAAATATGGCTTGTTTATTGAACCGTTTTGGTCCAATGTGGATGTGGCTAATTTGCACTCAGAATTCATTAGAAGGTTTGGCAATTCGTACAGGCCGTGTGCCGTAGTCACTGGCGCGAATGGCTCTATTGGAAAGGCTTTGGTACAAAAACTGTTGGATTCGGGTTTCTGTGTAGTCGGAGTTGTGCACAAATCTTCGGGCATCAAAGCTGCAGGAGATTACAGTGAGGTTGTCTGCGACTTGTCAAAAGGCTGCGAAGCTCTGCACAAATGCGTCCTGGATATAAAACAGAAAATGACTGGAGGAGCCTATTTGAATTTGTTTGTAGCAAATGCGGGTATCATGTTTCCAAGACAGGAAATGGAACTGTTCAAATTTGAAGAATGTGTTGAAATGAAAGTCAATTGTCTCTCTCAGTTGTGGATTCTGAAGCAACTGCGAGAAGGTATTTGTTTGAGAGAGAGATTCGTACAGAGGTCTGACTGAGTAGGAGGGGGGGGGGCGTCTCTGCCGACTGGGGGATGGTCCAAAATTTCGGAGGTGGTGTGTGTGGGAAAATGTGGAGGGGGGGGGGGGGAGAATAGGCTATTTTTTGGTCGATTTGGTTTTTTGGGGGGGGGGGGGGGGGGGGGGGGCGGGGGGGGGGGGGGGGGGGGGGGGGGGGGGGGGGGGGGGGGCCGGGCGGGGGGTTTGCCCCCTTGCCAGTGTGGGGGGGGGGTCTGGGTCCAGATTCGATATACGTAGAATTGGTTGGTCAAAAATACGTGAATTGAGTACTTTTGGTCAAAGTAGACTCCACTGTGTAATTTTGCCAGTCCCCCCCTCCCCTCAGTTACAGGTATGTCCACTATGCATGGACCGAAGAACGACCAGTTTTTGTAGAGCTCAGTCTGGCCTACAGCGCTACCGGTTTTGCTCGAGTTTTACTGGTTTCGTCGGCCGCTCAACTCGCAGTTGGTCATTTGGAGAGTTTGCCGACGAGTTGGTCGTCGTCGCATGCGCTGTATGCGGCGTCGAAGTTGTCGCTTTCTCTCGCAGCCGAGGTGGTGACTGCGGACCGCCGAATGCGCGGCATTCACTGCGCCGCCTTGCATCCAGGCGTCATTCCATCGAGTCGGCTAGAGGCCAACTTTTCTCTAACTTCTAACTTGAGTGCCTTTTTACTCGCTGAATCGTACCAATCTGTCACTGTCACTGAGCTCCTCTAGCCGACTACTCTGCATACTTGTACCGGCGCGTTCTCTTCATAATTAGGTTTCTGATCTGCACTTTTCCCGGACCGTACGTCTTTCGTACGCCAGCTAACGCGGCCTGCGACATTCTCGGCCTTGCGTTTGCGGAGAACGTTCAAACTGGAGTGTACTACGAACACGGAAAGGTGATCGATATCAAAATTAGCAAAAGGCTTAGACGTGACATTTTGGAGATTGTTCAGGCCACTTGGAAAAGTAGAGAATAAAGAGAATCGGACACTGCTTTCAGTTCAATTTGAAAAGATCATCTTATTAGTGTGTGACGCGTCGTTTTTATGTGCTCTGAAATAATGGTTTTTCTGCAGTGGGGTATTCGCAGTATTATTGGGGTGGGGAGGCCCACGTCCGCAGTATTTTTTTTTGCCGAAAAAGTACTCATGGTTTACAGTATCGATTTTTGCAGCGTATTGTGATTAATGTTTGACCACCCCCAGACCCCGCCCCAGCCGCAGAAGGCATCCCCCGTCAGATCCGTGCTGTGGTACTCAAGAGATTTTTAAAAGAGTAGTATTTATGCAGTTCAGTAGTATTTATGAGTAAAGTAGCAGTATTTACCAGTTCAGCACCATTTTCCACCAGACAATTTGTGCACGACCTAAAGCAAACTGTGCTTGCTCCACTGGGTAAAGTGCATGAACAACTGCTCGCATCGTGTGCGTGTGTGTCTCGTGTAGATGCTAACGCGAGTTATCGCCAGACAATTTTCGTCAAGTCGATTGGTTCGCTTGAAATTGTTTACTTCGGTTGACTGCAGCCTTTGTCACCACTTCAAGATTCAGTTGAACGCAAAGATTGCGGTAATTCTGAGCGGTTCTGTTTTTGTGTACTTTAGTGGTGTGTAGGTAGTCATGTGCTAACCAGTGCGGTGAGTACATTACTTGTAGTAACAATGTCTTCATATACTGTCAAGGGCCAGCAACAGTCACAATATACGGTAGTAGTTGGGAGCAGGGGAGAGAGTGTCGAGGGTCTACGCAGTCTCTGCTGCTCATTTCAATCAGCCACCTCTGCTGGCCTCTCCTTTCACGTTGAGGAAGTCGACATAAGGCAGGCCGAAAATCTCCGATACTTTGAAAAGTACAAATTCGACATTCCTGTGCTGGTCGTCGACAACGACCGTCAGGAGGAGATCAGGCACTATTTCGACGCCGACGAATTCGACGAGTTGACGAGCGCGGCATGAAGACCGCGGTCGCCGTCCACGCGGGCGTCGGCACCGTACCCGAGAAATTGGCGGGAAATTTGAAATTGTTGTGCAAGAGCGCGTGCAAGGCTGGTACGGCGATTTTTGTACTGTTTTTTTTCTCTTTCGATGTGGTCGTGTAGCATGCATTTCGGTTCGTTTCATTCCAGGTGGCGGCTCGGACGCTGTCGACTTGTGCGAGCGATCCCTGTCCGCGTTGGAAGACAGCCCCCTGACCAACGCTGGTGCGTAGCTCGCCAAGATGTCTGTCATAGCGCCCTAACCGTAACCGATGTATGCGCGAGCCGCCGTTCATTCTAGGTGTCGGCTCGAGCCTTACCATGAATGGCACTGTAGAGTGCGACGCAACCATCGTCGACGGCACGGAGCGCAACTTTGCGTCCGTTGCCTGCGTAGACTTTGTGAAGAATCCTTCCAAGTTTGCCGGCGCACTCTGTAGGCTGCTGCTGGCGCAGCTGTTGTCTTCTCTTTGTGCGAGAAGACACAGTTGCACAACTTTCGCTTTTTGGAATGTGTTGCAGTGCGATTTCAACGCCACCAGGTGGAGAGCGGTGAGCCTCTAGTCGCGCCCAACTTCCTGGCGGGCCCTTCCGCTAAGCACTTCGCCAAGAAGCTGAACCTCCCACTGTGTTCCGCTAATGCCCTACTGACGCGCAGGAGCCGAATCAGGCGAGGAGAAAGAAGCTTTGAATTGGCTCGCTTAGCTGAACGGGCAGCGCTCCTTCAGGTACGAGAAAGCACTCGGCTCGTTGAGTTCCGGCAACTCCGCTGCTGTTCCTGCAACCGAAGATAGCGGGTCGGGCGATGTCATGGACACTGTCGGCTGCGTTGTGCTAAGCGAGAATGGACACTGCGCTGCCGGCTCTTCCAGCGGAGGTGGGGTGAGGCGTCCACGCCTCTAGAAAAACGCACCCCCCCCCCACCCCCTACGGATGGCTGTTCGAACACGCACGTACGCCTGTATGTGCACCGATGCACTGACACGCCCCAGCGCCCACGCTCGCGCGCGCCAACTTTCAAATGGTCACAGTCTAGGATTAGCGCTGAAGCAGCCCGGCCGCGTCGGCTCGGCCGCCTGCTATGGCTCGAGCTGCTGGGCCGAGTCCACGTGCGGTGAGTCATCGTGTCATTATTAGTCATGCGTCGCCAGTGCTGAACCTGATTCATGTGTGTGTCGCTGTTGGTCGGCTGCACGTGACTCGTGGCACGCGTGCTCGGTGTTCAGCGTACTCGATCGCGCTGACCGCCACCGGCTGCGGCGAGTACCTCGCGAGGACGCAGTTCGCCTCGTCTCTCGCGCGTCGAGTCGTCGCCCACTACGAGCACCGCCCACTGCCCCAGATCCTGCACGACTTCGTCGACCAAGACTTTTTACAGTCGCCCGCGCTGGTGGGCCAATGGGATGCTTGTCCGACTTTTTTTTGGTTTCACCCAAACGAGCGTGGGAGAATTGACGCAACAATTGGTTTTTTAAGAACCACCGAACAGCACTGGCTTTTTTCCAGGTCCACTCGGTGAACAGAAACCACCTCTCAGTCGGTGTGGTGTGCGTTTTCTTGGATAAGCAAGCGCACTACGCCGAATTTGCCTACGGGCACTGCGGGGGTTCCCTGCCGATTGGCTACTCGAGGGCATCGGCCGACGCTCGAAGTGTCAAGTCGAAGGTTTCACGGCCAAGCGCGGGTTCTTCTGACGGTGTTGGTCAGTGCGTGGTTGTCAGTGGAGAGAAGCTGTGGTGATGACGACTGTACAAGGCCTGTTGTACGAAGAGCGCCGAAACGAGAATTTGATGCAACGGGTTATTCAATTCAAGGCGCTAGAGTGCGGCGAGAGTGCGCAGAATACACGATCTTGTCTGTCTAGGGGTGTGCGCTGAACGGACAAAGTGGGTTGTGGATTGTGCACGTTCGTAGCGGGTGGGGCCTTCCGGCTGCGTCTCAGGGGATCCAAATCTCGTCGTCGCTGTCCTTGGCCGCCTTGTTGAGGTTGAAGCGCTTCATGAAGTCCATGGGGCGGATCTTCATCTTGATCTTCTTGAGCGCGTAGAAGAAGCCGCGGTAGGGCGCCCAGAAGGCGGTGTTGAGTAGCTGCGACTTGTCCGTGATGCGGCAGCCGTCGACCATGTTGCCGTTGAGGTTCGCCTCGGAGCACAGGTTGAACCACCAGCCTCTGCAAGTGAGGCGCAATGGGCTCTATCGCTGCGCCCGCAACCGCGCGCTGTGTCGCGACACGTGCACGCGCGCTTCCCAACGCCTATTACAGTAACGGTTCGTCCCGAGCATGCACACGCCCACTCAATCCAATGAGCGTCGAATGCGCGCACCCTTTGTAGACGTCAGCGCAGTTGATCTGCGCTCCCGCCGGCGGATTGTCCCGAGCGTAGAATGGCGCACCGTTGATGTTGCCGGGGTTGTTATTGAATTTCTGCTGCGTGTTGATGGCGTCGCCCATGGTGCCCCGAATCTTCTTCTTGTTGTCCTTCGTGTTGGGCGGGTCGGGCTTGGCGACGGTGAGGCGGTACTCGGGCGCCTTTCCCAGCTGACGTTCGGACGGACGGTGGACGCGTAGAGCGAACGAGAAGGGCTCCTCTCGAGAAAATGGGAACCGACCTCGAAGTCGTCGTACTCGACGTACTTCTGGTTGCCCTCGCAGTCGGTGCCCTCGATGCGCAGCGTTGTCGGCGTGGGGTTCTTCTCGTGGTTCTTGTAGTAGCTGGCGATGTACTCCATCCGACGCAGGCCCAGCCAGAAGTCGGCAGTCATCTCGCCGAAGCCGTTCTCGTAGTCCGAGAATTTGCGGTCGAACGCGTTCATCTTGTAGTCGTAGCCTCGCCTGCGTTCACCAGCCGCCGCTACACTCTGCCAGCTATTGTGACTGGCACACGATGCGAGATTCACGTCTGTATGACGGTCCATCCGGCCGGCTTGCCGTCGTCGTCGACCATGTCGCACAATCCGTTGTAGACTTCGCTGTTGGGATCGCGCAGTTTGTAGAGGCCGTTGAGCGGCTTCTTGTCCTTAATTTTCCACTCGGCGCAGCTCGGCATCGCGACCTCTCCGCAGTGCTTGCCGCCGTAGTTCTCGGCGCAAGAAACCTTGAAGTTGAACTCGAACCTGAAAACAAGACGTTGCTCGCGGCAAGCAATGAAGGGCAGAGTTATTGAAAGGAATCGAACTGAGTCTTCTCAGCTCCAGTCTCGGCGTTGCGCATGCCTCCGATAGCCAGCTTCAGGTCCGAGCCCCAGGTTGGTGCCTTGGGAGCTTTGGGGTCTTTTGGTGGCTCGTCTGTCTGTCCTGGATACATCTTGGTGCTGATCACTTTGAAGCCCTTCTCAACCAACTCGGTCTTCTTCCCCGTGAAGCCATCGCGATCAAGCACTTGGTACTTGACGATGCCGCCCTGTGCGAGGAGATATATGCACGATACTGCAATGAATCTGGAGTTGCGCGTCCCATCCCATCCAAAACGCGTCGATGGAACTTTTGTGCACTACAGTAGGTAGGTACATATACTTACGGTCCCATAAACAGTACAGTGGCAACACGAATAAGGGGCACGAACGCAACACTTTTAAAACGTGAAGGTTATACCCGCCAAAACTCCGTGCCCCACGCCATGTGGTCAAAGTCGACTTCAACAGTCCCGGCGTTATTGGATCCTTTGACTTCTTTCCAGCCAGTTTTGCACTTCTCTGCATCTTGTGTCCCTCTATACAGTACAGTATGTTTGCTAGCCACGGAGAGTCAACAACTTTAAATAGATTTGCCTACGATTCCATGGATTCAATGCAGAACTTGAAGGTGTAGTCGCACATCTCCCACGAGTACTTGCAAACTTTTTTCCTGCTGCTCCAGCTGTCGCAGCACTTGCCTTTCCAGTTCTGACCGGTGGGGTTGACGAATTTTGTGGCGACCAAATCGATGCGCACTTTGTTGTCGGGTGTTTGCTTTTTTGGCGGCTCCTTCTTGGGCTCTTCCTTTTTCGGTGGCTCAGCACCGAGCACGACAACCGCCTAAATTTGCTGCAAGTTTGGTGCGCAACGCACGCTTGCGACGTGGTACGACGAACATACCACTGCCAGCAGGCAGATGAATTTCAGAATCATCTTTGCTGGTGCCAATAAACCACTCAGACTTTTTTGACGCTTCACTGTGGAACCGACTCTTGTTACCAACTGGTGTCAAGGCGCCTAGTCGGTCGCACGCGCCTCGGATTCGGGCGTTTCTTGTTTGCGCTAAGGCTGAAAAACGTCGCGTTATCAGCGTTATTGCCCACACGGTCTGCATGCCTTCTCGCCCCATCCTCGCTTCCATATCACAGCCTCTTGCAGAAAACACGTCGAGCGCAGGGCCCCATAGCGGCGAAGGTCGCGAATTGACGATCGCCTACGCTGCCTGCAGCCCTTCTCTCATTTAGCTGTCTCAGCGCCTGACTGACTGACACCAACGCCCCGCCCCGCCCCATTGGGAGTGGCGTCGCAAGTGTGGGCGGATGCATGCATGGCTGCCGCACTGTATCAGTGGGGCGGTGGAACATCGGCGAAACGAGTTGGCGTAGCCCGCATTTTGACCTCTGAATGTTGTACTGCTTTGCGTCGGTGACCAAGAGAAGCAGTCGTTAGTGTCGCGTATGATGGATGATGAACGTACTGTACCTATAAGTAGGCTTCTTGTGGATGCGTGTTACAGAAAACAGGTCCCAGAAGAGGCACGGGCCATTTTAGACCTTTGTGACAATGGGCGTTGCTGTCACCAAACTATTTTAATTTTAATTCGCTACAATTTTTATGATGTTTATGTTTATGTTATGTTTATTTTATGATGTAAGAACACTGAGAAGGGGTGGGGGCCTGAAGCAACACCGTGCCTAGGTCTCCCACAATCTGCTTGCTTGTCCTAGGCGTGTCTGTCTTGCCGCAATCTCTCCCTCCTTTAAAGCGTGCGTGTGTGTTGTAAACGAAGTGTACCTAGCCGGCGGAGTCGCTGCAACTTTCGAAATTTCAAATAGTTAAACGTCTCAGTTGTCGAATGTCGACGTGACGTCGGGGAGAAAGACGCGTAAGTCCACATCTGTTGAGTTTGTGGCCGACAAAGGGCGCACAGCTGCGGCGCGAGAGAGCTCGCTGGCAGCAGATAAGGAATTCTTGCCGGGAAATTCTCGGCGCCCACTTGTTGTGCAGCGGAACTTGGGGCAGCACCGTGTTCGTGGTGCGCACAGGGTGCGTGTGGGCGGACGGGCGGGCGGACTTCGTGTTCGCATTGCCAGACGTATTATCAAAATGCTTCTAGATCGGAGGACGTGCACCTCCTTCCCACTCATGAAATACAATTGTGGGCTTTGTTTGTCTTGACGTGGGAGTGGGACGTCCGTTCGACTGTCTGGAAAGCATGAAGATTGAGAACGCCCAAAAGCCTTTGAGGAATGCACGTATTCTTACTGTCGAATTGTGCACTTATTTTTAAAGGGTATTTTATTGAGCGGACGGTTTACGTCTTGGCAGTCTATTACAACACCTTGTGTTCGGTTTGTGGATACTGTATGTACACAGTATGTGCTAGTCCTTTTACTTTGCAATTATGTAACGGATACATTCTTTAATTGTAACTTGTAAATGTTTTCTTTGCGTGCTACTTGAACGCTGAGAACGTGTGCTAACACGTGTAGTGGAGACGCGAGAAGACACTTCGGTAGGCACTTATACAGCCCATTAGGTACGTTGGTTAGCAGCTACTCCTTGAATTGAGCCGTTAACGGTTTTACCAGGCGACGAATACCAACACTACACTGCAGTATCTATTGAACCAAGAGGAGGTGAGGCCAATAGTGCCTAAATTGATTTTATTATTTTGAAACTGAGGAACATATTGTAATAGTTTTAAATAGAAACGTGAGGCACGCCAAGTTATAAAGGTACGTGCAAGCATTAAATGCGTAAGTACGGCGCGAGTACGATATAGATACTGTGAACGTGCATTCATATTCACCCTATGCGTCACGCTGGTCGTGGATATCTTTGGATGCTCTGAAACTGAACCGTGCTGGAATGCGGCGACTTTCACAATTGTGTGGCGCTTACTAGGCAAGTGGATAAGCTCGACAGATAACAAACGCGTGCGTCACAATTGTGTTGCTAACGACGGTCCCGTATACGATTGTGCCCCGCGCCCGCGTACGTCATCATCATCTGGCTGGACTCGGCTCTCAGGGGATCCAGATCTCGTCGTCGTTGTTGTCCTTGCGCGCTTTGGACTGGCTGAAGCGGGTCATGAAGTCCTTTGGTCGGATCTTCATCTTGATCTTCTTGAGCGCGTAGAAGAAGCCGCGGTAGGGCGCCCAGAAGGCGGTGTTGAGCAGCTGCGACTTGTCCGTGATGCGGCAGCCGTCGACCATGTTGCCGTTGAGGTTCGCCTCGGAGCACAGGTTGAACCACCAGCCTCTGCAAGTGAGGGGCGCTCGGTGCCGTATGTCGTGTCACTGCGACCGCACTCGCTGCAGTCCAGACCCGCCCGCCCATTACAACTGTTTTATGTAGTACCGGAAACACCGCTTCGGAATGTCACCTATAGTTCGCCCTGAGTATCTTGCACGGAAATTGCATGGTTGTACTTGTGGAGGCGCGCACTCGTGTTTCGTCGTGTGCGTGTGCAATACGAACCCTTTGTAGACTTCGGCGCAATTGATCTGCGCGCCCGCTGGCGCGTTGTCGTACGCGTAGAAGGGCGCGCCGTTGATGTTGGCGGGGTTGTTGACGAATTCCTGCTGCGTGTTGATCGCGTCGCCCATATTGCCTCGGATCTTCTTCTTGCTGTCCTTTGTCTTGGGAGGGTCGGGCTTCGCGACGCTCAGGCGGTACTCGGGACCGTTTCCCAGCTGAAGTGCAGGGGGGAATCAAGGCGTGTACACGGTGCAGGAGCATGCGTCTGCTTCACGTGTAAGTGGGCTGCTGTGTGACTCAAGACGGACCTCGAAGTCGTCGTACTCGATGTACTCCTGGTTGCCTTCGCAGTCGGTCGCTTCGATGCGCAGCGTCGTGGAGGCGGGCTTGGTCTTGTGGTTCTTGTAGTGGCCGGCGATGTACGCCATCCGACGCAGGCCCATCCAGAAGTCGGAGGTCATCTCGCCGAAGCCGTTCTCGTAGTCCGAGAAGCCCTTGTTGAACGCGTTCATCCGCATGTCGTAGCCGCGTCTGCAGCCGCCGCCGATTCACAGTACACGCGTTGTTGTTTTTTTGCTCGTTTTTTCGAGGCCTCTCATCTCACGTCTGTATGACGGTCCAGCCGGCCGGCCTGCCGTATTCGTCGACCATGTCGCAGAGACCCTTGTACGTCTGGCTGTTGGGGTCTCGGAGAGTGTAGAGACCGTTCCTGTGGTACTCGGGCCTCTCGATCTTCCACTCGGCGCAGCTGGGCATCGCGACCGTGCCGCAGTTCTCGCCGCCGTAGTTCTCGGCGCAGGCCACTTTGAAGCCGAACACGAATCTATACGGGGAGCGGCGACGTTCGTGCGCTAGCGCGAGCACGAGCGAGTGACAACGGCGGGCTGTCTCACTTGGTCTTGTCCCCTCCTCCGTCCTTGCTTCGCATTCCAGGAACGGCCAGTTCGAGGTTGTCACCCCAGTTGGGACGCTTCGGCTTCTTTGGGTCCTCCGGGTCCTTGGGCTTGGGCGCGTCGGGACCACTCCCGGGATACATGTTGGTGTCGATGACCGTGTAGCCCTTCTCGACCAGCTCCGTCTTGCCGCGGAAGTCGCGGTCGAGCACTTGAAATTTCACGATGCCGCCCTAAGATTTCGCCACTGGTTCTCGGAGTACAGTACGATGTCCGTTTCCAGGATGACTTACATGCCAGAAGTTCTTGCCCCATGCCATGTGATCAATGTTGATGTTTTCGTCGGTACCAGTGTTGTCACTACCGACCACTTCTTTCCAGCCGGTCGAGCAATGATCCGCATTCTGTGAGCCACTGAAATGTGACAGTAGTTGCCTACCGTAAATCCTCCAATAGTGCCCCCGGGGCACTATTCTTTCAACCTCTCCTTACCCGGGGGCACTATTGGAGAGGGCACTATTGGAGGGGGGGCTTTTATACTTTCAACCTAAGCATTTTGAATGGTAATGTTAATCTCGCTGTCAAAACTGCCGATTTTTCGGTGATTTTCATAACGTTTTCCACATTTAATGGTTGATTTACCGTTAATAGTTGCTAAAACGTCTATTTTTATTGGTCAGTAGTAGTGTGTATACACGATATAAATGTACCTACCACTTTATTTTTGCCCATAAAAGGCACATGGCACAATGTGCCCCTTAACCCCGGGGGGCACTATTGGAGGGGGGCTCTATACTTTCAACCTTGCCATACCCGGGGGCACTATTGGAGGGGGAGGCACTATTGGAGGGGGGCTTCTATTGGAGGATTTACGGTATGTCAATTCACGGTTGATACGCGCACTTATTCGCGCACAAGAGTTAGATGTCAAACAGTGTTGATTCAACCTGTCGATCAAGTGTTATTGGCAAAAGTGTTCTCACGATTCCATGGCCTCCACGCAGAACTTGTAGGTGTAGTCGCAGAGTTCCCACTTGTACTTGCATGTTGTCCGCTTGCTGCTCCAGCTGTCGCAACACTTGCCCTTCCAGTTCTGACCCGTCGGATTGACGAACTTCTTAGCGACCAGGTCGATGCGGACCTTGTTGGGTTGCGGGTCTTTCGGCGCCCCTTCGATCGAGAACACCGCCGCTGCCTAAAGGGAAACAACGCAATGTCGGCTTCGCACGACGAGTCGGCTGATGTCGGTCTCGCTCGTGCTCCGTACCAGCGCGGTCAGCACGACGACGTACAGGCGGACCATTTTTCTTTGATTGTCGAACGTGAACTAGGGTTGTGGCAGTTCTTGTTTGCCGGTGGGATGAGGGCCTTTTGCGCCGCTTATCAGCAGCAAGGCCGTGGGCTGGCGCAACGCCGCCCTTTCACGACTCTTCTTTCTCTCGCTCTCCCCCCCCCTCTCTCTCTTCGGCATGCCGTGTGATATCCCGACGAGCTGAGTAGGCGATGGTGCCGCGCAGAAAACAGTCATGGGCGTTGCTGCGACTTGCCTGTGGATTGACGGGCGCTGGCGCTGCAGCGACTTTCCACACGGCTTTGACGACTTTATCAGTAAAGGGTGTGTCGAGGCGCCGACTACGGATGGGAATGCAGCCACCGAGCTTTAGACCGCGCGCTTTAGGTGTACCCAGTCGGCAGGAGCACGGGTGGCACGAGGAATTATGGGGTTTTGACGAACCGAATAAAATCACATTGACAAAACGGTAGTTTCAATGTACTGTAGGTGGCACTGTCATTGGTCGAGCCAAGATCATCAGTTTGTGGGGGGGGGGGGGAGGGGGTCGCGCCGCCACGCCGCCAGCGCCAGTGGATCCTTAGACATTAGTGTCTGCTAGTCATTAGTGTTTGAGTGCTTCGTTCTCACACGCACGCGGTCGCTTAATCCACTTTGGCGTATCCTTCTGCTGTGCTGTGGGTGTAATTTAAAAGTTTTCCCTGATGCCGATTTCAAAACGTTGTTTTATGGTGTTTTGGTCGCTCACACTGCGATCAGACCAGACCGAAAGGCGGGGAGACAACGCCCACAAGAGCAACAAATAAGTGTGCACACAAAAGAAAAATCAAGCGTTTTGAACGAACCCGAAATGGTAGGAAGGGAGGTCACTCCCCCCCCCCCAACCCATCTTCCAGTCTCCACTGCACACCTACTCTAATTGTACCTAATACTCCTACAGTGTTTAACTACAACACTTTTGACGATAAATACCTATGCCAAAAAGCGCAGTTTGCTTTCATCTTTCCAATGACTACTCGGACTCCCTCCCTACACTAAAGCCCACCCTCCCCCTCCATAGTAAAACGCTCCTTCAAAAGTGCCCTGTCTCTGAAGATCTTTACAGCCCAATTCCGTTTTCTTATACGGTTTTGATCAAATCGCCGAATGCCGCGCATTTTTTGTTGTTTTTTCTACGGCTCGCCTTTCCTAACTTGCACTGATGTATAATGTACATACGTCTTTCTTATCTTACTTCCCGTTGATGACAGTTATAATAAATTTCTCGTTGCTTTGCAAAGTGGAGCGTACTGTACAGCCCGATTTTTAACAGCCCCGACTGTCCGCTGTCCACCGGGCAGTCCGTGGACACGAGTTGGCCAACTTTTAACGGTTGTCCCTCGGACACGCGTGTCCGGAGTCGGACACGCGTTTGAAACTGAGCTGCCTTGCGCATATTGGAAGGTAAACAAGTAAACAGTTTTTGTTCCGGTTTGTATTACTTTTAGTTGGAAACGTGCCTGCATCCGTGAGCGGCGGATATAAACCGGCCTTATACTGCAGAACCGGTTATAGCCGGGTATAAACCGTGCTCAGTGTGCATCGTGCGAGTGAAGAAGAAGCTGTTTTCCGAAAGTAATTGAATTCCAGCAGCCGTAGTGGA
>JASAMY010002526.1:0-21515 GCA_030248085.1 Paralinhomoeus sp. GSCO2_6 | reverse complement strand
TATGTTGTATACCTTTCGTTCAGTTACGTATTGCTATATTTTTTAAATGTTGATGATACAATAATGAATAATGATACAACGCGATCACTGGAGTGGAGTCAGTGTAGCACAAATAAAAGTTATTAACTGAATCTCTGAATTAAAAACAATGATCATAAAATAAAAAAAATAAATCTTGATGAAATAGTGACTTGAGGGAAGCCGCTGTGTTTCTGCGGACTCTATGGAGCCGACCTTTTAAACAGTTTTTTTGACAAAAATAGCCGAACTCCGAATGCACTAATGTGGCGCGGTATCACGTAAGTAACTAGTGATGTCAGACTCGAAATGTCTGCGATCTCAGCATGGTACTTTTAGAAATGGCCAAATTTTCGACGCACTTTCGGCGCACTTTTTAGGTTGAAAACTTTTTATAGTTATGTATTTGAATGTGTGCCGCTGAGGCTTGCACATTTGCCTGCCGCGCCAATGCAGAGAGTGAAATGGCTGTTTTTGGTTAGATGCAGCTTTGCGTTTTTGATGTACACCCTTCCGAAATGTAATCCTGCCTACGCTATGGAATTAAATTTTTTCTGTGCCGTTCAGCCAGACCCGTCGTTGACGTGCAACGGTTGACTCAGGCGCGGCTATACGCTAGAGTCCGGCAGAAGGGGAGGGAGGGAGGCCGCGCGTCGCGATAGGAAGGGACGGCGGGAAGCGCGCCGGCGCCGCTGCGGCGGGGGGTCTCCTGATCCCGTCCCGTCCTTCTAGAGTGGGAACCAAAGGGGCTGCAGTTAATTTCTCATAAGGGGTTCGCCATCCATATGGGCGCCCTTCGTCCGACGCTGTGCTGCGTCTCCTTGTGCATGTGGTGGCTGTTGTCGTCGACTGGGGCGGACGCCGAGCTGGTGTCGACCGCTCTTGGGGTCGGCTCCGCCGTCGCGGCCACCGGCTTCTTGGGCGCGTACCAGCTGCTGAAGTGTCGCTATTACGAGTGCTGCGACGAGCGCTGGCTGTGCTCAACGATGTCGGCAAGCTAAGCAGGGAGTTGCGCAGCCGACTGTACGGCCAGGGACGGGTTTTATAAAGGTCGAGTCAAAAATTGAAACCTCGAACTTGAAAGAAGGCCTCAAGTTCAAGCGCACAAAAAAATCTGTAAAACTATTCGACGCGAAACTTGAGGACTTCAAAGTTACTTGAAGTTTATGGGACCCAATTACTTGTTTCAACTCCTTTTTCAAGGTTCAAATCTCAATTCTTGCTGTTTATTAGAGCCCGCCACAGCCGCTGGTGGGCAGTACCGTGGAGGCGGCGGTGCGGGGGCCACCTTCGCCAGGCGGGTCGTCCTGCGAAGGCGCTGGCGTTCGCCTTCCACGGCTGGACGGGCGGCGGCAAGAACTACGTAGCGAGTCTGCTAGCCAAGGAGCGAACCAGAAGCGCCCACGCAGCCACCGTTCACACACACACACACACACACACACACACACACACACACACACACACACACACACACACACACACACACACACACACACACACACACACACACATGACGAAAATCCTTTGGGAAAATTCTGGGGGGGGGGTCGGGGGGGAGTTGGGGGGGTGGTTGAAAAACTAGTGGAGGGCCCCCAAAGCCCCCCCAACCACCCCCCCCCCCCCCAGTTACAGGTATGCGGCGGCAGCCGCATTGTCGACAACCTCGGCGTCGACACGCCGCCGCAGTCGACCCCGTCTCTGTCCAGTGGAGGCCTTCCGAAGTCAACAAAGCGGCAGGGCCAGAGGCCGGCGTTCGCACCTAATGCCATCGGAAAACAAACAACACGCAATTCTCAGAAAAACAAGCACACGTGGGACGTTTTCGGGACCGAAGACTGGTCGGAAACTGTCGTCAAGACGGTGGCGTTGAGCTTGCCGAGTGGCTGGTGCGCCTGGGTCGGGGAACAGTCTGGGAAGCCGTATACGTCAGCTGTGAACGCGTCGACTGCAGATAAAGCGCCGCGAAATGTGAATCAGAAGTGTAGATGCAGTTCAAATGACAAACCTCAGACCACAGAAGCGGCGCCCGTCCACGGCTATGCAATGGTGACATCCAAGAGGCTGACGTCTATTTTCGTGACGGATTGGACGAGATTTGGCCGCTTGTACCGCATAACGAAGCAGGCTCCAGACGGCAAAACGTACTACCGCTATTATTGGGCGTCTAAACGTGGCGTATCTGCTGTGGCGTGTCGGCCCGGAACCGGCAATACGGAACAAACGCAAACGCTCCTTTCGGGAATCGGACTCGACACACGCACCAAAATATTATTTGCTTGTTGCACTTGCCCTTTAGATTGCTTAGCCCTTCCATGTGTGTGTGTGTGTGTGTGTGTGTGTGTGTGTGTGTGTGTGTGTGTGTGTGTGTGTGTGTGTGTGTGTGTGTGTGTGTGTGTGTGTGTGTGTGTGTGTGTGTGTGTGTGTGTGTGTGTGTGTGTGTGTGTGTGTGTGTGTGTGTGTGTGTGTGTGTGTGTGTGTGTGTGTGTGTGTGTGTGTGTGTGTGTGTGAACGGTGGCTGCGTGGGCGCTTCTGTTTGCTCTCTCGGCTGCTGTCTCTTATCTTTCGTCATGTCTCCAATGCCGTCGCAAAACTGGTCCGATTCGTCCGGGCGCGTGAGTAGCTTCTTGCGCTCTGCTGCGAGTCTTGGAGCGTGCGAACATTGACTGCGCCTGTTTCCGCAGGCCGCCAGCGCGTCCTCCTGTCCCCGTTAGTTGCGCGCAGTCGATACCGCCGCGGAATATGCGTGGTTGGACGGGACGGACGGTCCCTAATCTTATGGCACCATTTAGATTGCGCGTGCTGATGCACCAATAGTAGACTGTCTATTGCCTCCGGGGTGCGGCTGTCGTCAGGAACGCTAGGTAGCCGCGCGACTCCCCAAAGGCCAAAACACTTTTGGCAATTACAATAATGTGATTATAATTCCCAGACCATTCCAGCGATGTCAGCACCTGCCTGGGAGCGCCGGGACGCGGCCGACGGCAAAGGCGTGGGCGTGTACGCGACGCGCTCGCTGTCGGCGGGCGAGCTGGCCGCCACGGCCGCCCTCCTGGAGCGAGGACTGCCCTCCAAGACCGACTTCCACTGCGCCTCCGTCGGCCTCACCGAATACGGCCGCTACGAGGCGCCCAGTCACCTGGTACTGCTCTCGTCGAAGTTTCACGGGAGTTGTTGTTGTTGTTGTTGTTGTTGTTGAAGGGAGACGCTAGGACGCCGTCAATCGACGCTCCAGCATACCCATCCCTTCTCCATGACTCCTTCCTGTCTAGAGGCCTACAGCCACAAAGGCCCCCAAACACATTCGAAGAACGACATCTGCAATAATCTGGGGCAGCGACAGTCCAAGAAAATCCCTAGACAGGGGAAATCATAGGTGTAACTGGGTAGGGTGTAGGTAGGGGTCACCCCCCCCCCCCCCCAGCTTCGGTCAATACTGCACGAAAAGTAGGACCACCCCCCCCCCCAGCTTTAGTCAATCATGCACTGACTGCAGGTTACCCCTATAGCTGAATTGTGTTTCTCATACTTCCCAAAGCGTTTTTCAGGCCTGTGAGCAGCATTTATTGTCCAAATGTCAAAAATTTCGCCTGCGGCGCTGTATTTTACGCACCTACAGACCATTTTGGAGTCTTTTGGGCGCGTTTTCGGCCAAAAAATCACCAAATTTTGCCTGCGGCGCTGTTTTTTTGCTCCAACTGACCATTTTTAGAGTCACTGAAGCACGTTTTTGGCCAAAAAATCACAAATTTTTGCCTGCGGCGCTGTGTTTTCGGCATACACGAAGCATTTTCTAGGCCATTATTGAAGCTGAAAAAAGGGAAATTGTATCAAATTTGGCCGTGCAGGTCACCCCCCTCGACTTTTGAAAAATCCCAGATTCACCCCCCCCCCAGCTTTGAAGGCCAGTTACACCTATGGGGGAAATCCTTTTTGGTGGAGAATGTGGATCCATAAAGAATCGACCCGCAGAGGCCGATTCTCTACCACTAATCCATCCGCTGCCTCGTGAAAGAAATGGTCGGTCGCTCTACGTCAGGGTAGCAGGTTTAGATCAACCACTCGTGCGAGCCCAACGTCAGGTTTCTGGTGGGACCGAGGATGGAACGACGAGTCGTCGCCATCAAGGTTCAGGAGGCGCTGATTACATGCAACTTCCGTATCCGGGCGTATTTCCTCATTCTTTAATCTGTTAGTTGAGAACGCATTTCAATGGCAAAAAATTCGTAACAATCGTTTACCGTATACTGTCGCACCATTTTATTGACCTGCAAACACAGTTTCGGCCAACAATATTTAAGTTGCAGTAAACAAAGTACCGTACAGTACCGTCAACAAAGTACAGCAAGGATTCGCTCTTAGGACATCGCCGCCGGCGAAGAGCTGACGGTCGACTACTGCTGGAACAACTACGCGATATTCGAGCCTTTTGACTGCCTGTGCGGTTCGGCCAGCGCCTGTCGAGGACGCGTCGCCGGCTACCGCACGCTGACGGCGGAGCAGAAGCGCCGCTCTCAGGAATTTGTGCTGCCCTTCCTCAAAGGGCTGGAACTAGGTGATGACGACGACAAGAGAGTAGGCGCCGCGGCGACTCCAAGCGAAACTAGCTAAGCGATCTCTCAACGTGGTCCAGCTCGACTGGTCCTGCTGCCCAAACGCAGACACGACAACAAAAGTGTGGGTTAATGCTGTGAAGCGTACGAGGACACGCATGGCGCTTTTTGCAGACTTGTTTGCAGATAGTAGTAGAGGCCAACACACCCTGGCGTGACGTACAGTTGGGAAATTCATTTACGTGGAAACAAAACGTACTTCTTTTCGATTGACGATTGACGATTGAATGACGACTCAATATTGTGCGCGACTTTGACTCCCGTACGGTGTTTCAGTATCCTTACGAACGCGGGCGCGTTTACGCATGGATTGCCTACGGTAGCCACCGTTTTTGTCTTTTGGTTTTGTGACGCACTGTTGCGTCGCTGCATTGGGGAAAAATCTTCCCATATGCACCATATGCACGGGGCCTTCGTTATTGCGGTGCGATATTTTTTCCTTGTCGCTCCGTTGAAGGCTTTTAGTTACGATATTGAATTTTTGTTTACATTAAGTTTTTGCTTAGGTTTTGGTTAGGCCTAGGATGAGCTTAGGCTTAGGATTTTGCTTAGGCTTTCGCTTAGGCTTTCTCTTAGGCTTAGGTTTCGCTTAGGCTTAGAAGTACATGCGCACATGCATGCACACGCGCGCACGCACAGGCAGTGCACGCGCGCACGCACAGGCACACGTGCACATGCACGCACACGCGCGCACGCACAGGCATTGCACGCGCGCACGCATGCACGCACATGTACACGCGCACGCGCACATGCACGTACACGCGCCGCGCACGAGCCCATGCACGCGCACGGACGGACAGATAAAAGTGTGCTAACCGCTAATGGCGTTTTGAGCTCCCCCACCTCCCCACTTCCCCAAAGCCTAAGCCTAAGCCTAAGCAAACGTTTAAGCCAAAGCAAAAGCAAAAGCCTAAGCCTAGGCAAAGACTAAAACTAAGCCTAAACAAAAGCCTAAGCCTAAGCCTAAGCCTAAAACTAAGGCTAAAGGTTGGGGAGGTGGGGAGGTGGAGAGCTCAAAACGCCTAAAAGTGGCGGTTGCCCGCATATTTGCACTTTACTACGCGGAAAATTTCGCCGAATTTTCGCCGAAATTTCGCCGATCGCAAATTTCAATTGGTTATGTTTTACGCGCTTTCCAATGCTTTCTTTTACATTTTACACTACATTGTAGCTGCCTACTCAGCATATTTGATTGTTGATTTAGTCTGAGCGTTGTTGTTTAAACGGTAAGAAGCGGCTGCGGCTGCTTCCTCGGCCTCGCTCTGTCTCGGCCGGGCCTGTTGATGACGACCGGTGTCGTGGCGAGGACCTCCCTTCCTCGGGGCCGAGATCGGACCGCGACCGCGAGCGGTCAAGCGGTCAGCTAGTGAGGGCGGTCAAGCTATGTAGTGAGGAGTTGGTCACCACAATCACAGTTGGGCACGATAGGGTCACTCCTGGGGGCCCCGAAAGTTGACCAGTACGTCACGCCGGTTAGCGTTATCACGATTGTAAACAACGCGCAAGAGCGTTGCGGATCCGTTCCCACCCTCCTCCTTTCTCATCCTGGGCTGTTCTAGAAGCATGAAGCGGAGAGACAAGTTTGAGAAGCCTATGCGTGCGCCAAATGCTGTCCCTCGCCCATGCTCGCTTGAGCCGGGACTGCTGCCAGCAGCCCAGAACAGTGCGCAACGTGTTTCTATCATGGCGTTGTCGTCGACGCCGTCTTGTTTGATCTGAATCGGTCGTGGTTTTGATGTCTGTATGTGTGTCGCTGAAGACACTAGCTAGACTGTCCATCCGATGTTCAAAGAACAAACTCAAAACAGCTTGCAGCGTGCATACAAAATGCGCCATGTCGTTTCCTTTGCTACTACTCACTTGCCTTCTGATCGATCACTCTGTGTCAATAGCTTATCAGCTTTGAATTCATCAAGCTCTCTAAAGGCACCCAAAGCAATGCACTGCAATAGTGAAGTGTTGATTTCTAGTAGTGAAGTGTTAACGCCCCGCGGTTGCCTTCTGTCACCCGATAACCCCCCCCCCCGGTTTAGAGATATGCGAGACGGAGAGACAAGAGAGAAAAATGTCGCACCGAAGTAACGAAGGCCCCGTGCATATGGTGCATATGGTGCATATGGGAAGATTTTTCCCCTGCATTGTCTCCTTGTTGTAACAAGCATTGCACAGTGTCGCCTAGCTAAGTAAGTGTCAATCTCCGACACGCGTCGCCGACACGCGCGCCGCGCGACCCTACGACATTATAGACGGAGTGATAAACGCTGAGCAAGCCTACACGTTGTCCCAGGCACAGTCGTTAAGGAGACGGCGTTTCATTCGTCTAAGGGGTCCACTAGAAATTAACTGCAGCCCCTTTTGGTTCCCACTCTAGAAGGACGGGACGGGATGAGGAGACCCCCCGCCGCAGCGGCGCCGCGTGCTTCCCGCCGTCCCTCCCTTCCTATCGCGACGCGCGGCCTCCCTCCCTCCCTCCCCTTCTGCGCGCGCGACCCACGGCCACGGCCACAGGCTAACGACGCCGTCTCACCGCAGCCCAGTGTACCAAATAGACCACGTGCTGTCGTTCGTTGGGACCCAATCTCCAGCATAAGCAAACGCACAAACGCGCACTGTTCATAACTCATAGCACAGCAGCATAGCACATGCTATTGGAGCTGTTAGTCATAGTCGGCGGCAGAACTACATAAAAAGAATTCCATTTTTTTTTAATATTTTTTTAAATGTTGATGATACAATAATGAATAATGATACAACGCGATCACTGGAGTGGAGTCAGTGTAGCACAAATAAAAGTTATTAACTAAAAATATTACTAATTAAAAACAATGATCATAAAATAAAAAAAATAAATCTTGATGAAATAGTGACTTGAGGGAAGCCGCTGTGTTTCTGCGGACTCTATGGAGCCGACCTTTTAAACGAGTTTTTTTTGACAAAAATAGCCGAACTCCGAATGCACTAATGTGGCGCCGTATCACGTAAGTAACTAGTGATGTCAGACTCGAAATGTCTGCGATCTCAGCATGAGAATACTTCGAAATGGCCAAATTTTCGACGCACTTTCGGCGCACTTTTTAGGTTGAAAACTTTTTATAGTTATGTATTTGAATGTGTGCCGCTGAGGGTTGCACATTTGCCTGCCGCGCCAATGCAGAGAGTGAAATGGCTGTTTTTGGTTAGATGCAGCTTTGCGTTTTTGATGTACACCCTTCCGAAATGTAATCCTGCCTACGCTATGGAATTAAATTTTTTCTGTGCCGTTCAGCCAGACCCGTCGTTGACGTGCAACGGTTGACTCAGGCGCGGCTATACGCTAGAGTCCGGCAGAAGGGGAGGGAGGGAGGCCGCGCGTCGCGATAGGAAGGGACGGCGGGAAGCGCGCGGCGCCGCTGCGGCGGGGGGTCTCCTGATCCCGTCCCGTCCTTCTAGAGTGGGAACCAAAAGGGGCTGCAGTTAATTTCTAGTAAGGGGTCCGCCATCCATATGGGCGCCCTTCGTCCGACGCTGTGCTGCGTCTCCTTGTGCATGTGGTGGCTGTTGTCGTCGACTGGGGCGGACGCCGAGCTGGTGTCGACCGCTCTTGGGGTCGGCTCCGCCGTCGCGGCCACCGGCTTCTTGGGCGCGTACCAGCTGCTGAAGTGTCGCTATTACGAGTGCTGCGACGAGCGCTGGCTGTCCAACGATGTCGGCAGGCTCGGCCGGGAGTTGCGCAGCCGACTGTACGGCCAGGGACGGGTTTTATAAAGGTCGAGTCAAAAATTGAAACCTCGAACTTGAAAAGAAGGCCTCAAGTTCAAGCGCACAAAAAATCTGTAAAACTATTCGACGCGAAACTTGAGGACTTCAAAGTTACTTGAAGTTTATGGGACCCAATTCTTGTTTCAACTCCTTTTTCAAGGTTCAATTTCAATTCTTGCTGTTTATAAAGCCCGCCACAGCCGCTGGTGGGCAGTACCGTGGAGGCGGCGGTGCGGGGCCACCTTCGCCAGGCGGGTCGTCCTGCGAAGGCGCTGGCGTTCGCCTTCCACGGCTGGACGGGCGGCGGCAAGAACTACGTAGCGAGACTGCTGGCCGAGGCCTTGTTCACGCTGGGCATGCGTAGCGCCTACGTGCACCTCTTCTCGGCGCCCATTCACTTTCCCGAGGCGGCGTCGGACGACGCCGCGCTGGCGCGCTACAGGGTGCAATGAAATGCGCGAATTAAAAAAAAGCGGAATAAATTAAGAGAAATGAAATTGAATATGGCTCTAGAGTCAGCTGAGGTCCTGGATCGTGGGCAATGGCAGCGCCTGCCACGAGAACCTGTTCATCTTTGACGAGGCGGACCAAATGCCGACAGAGGTTTGGTTTCTGTCGACATTCCCTGTCGACAGGATTTCGCCAGAGCTATCGGTTCGGTCGACGCTTTCAGCTTCTGAACACGGTGCAGCCCTTCCTGGACACGCACACCGTGCTCGACGGTGTCGACTTTAGGCGGAACATCTTCCTCTTTCTGAGGTAATGCGATCGAATTTCAAAGACGACATGTACAGGGTTTTTCTTTCGAGTGCCACATTTTAATTTTGAATAACTCTGGCAAACAACAAGCTATTGATCTGAAATTTTAACTGTAGGTAGGCAACACTCTAAGGTTTTGTTGACAACTGGCCCCATGGGAATCCCTTTTGAAACCAGTGCGTGGCACTCGTTTGAGTTTGCATGGTACTGTCCATTCCTGCCTGGTGCTTTAAGCGTGTTGCTTGCATTTCTCTGCTACTCGATGAATCATTTTTCGGGCAACCACGCTTTCCCATGCCACTTTGGAATGCTCTGTATCGGTACTTATCATTGCATACCGATTTCGAGATGTTTGCTCGAGTTCAAGCAATCATTCCTCACACAGCAAACTGAAAATGACTGTAATGGCTTAAGATGCAATTGAGTGTAACTCGCGGGTTCTAAAACGGATTCTCACGGGGCCAATTGTCAACAAAACCTTAGAGTGTTCTCTTACTACAGTCAAAATTTCAGGTCAATAGCTTGTCGTTTGCCGGAGTTATTCAAAATTAAAATGTGGCACTCGAAAAAAAACCCTGTATATAACCAGTGCAGTGCGTGCGTGCGCGCCGCTTCTATGATCCTCTCTCTGGTCACACATAATTGACCGCTGCTAGTGAGGGATGAGACCCAGGAGTCAGCCCAATCCAGGTGTGGGAGCATTGGTGTAGATTGGGTCAAAATCCGGGGGGGGGGGTGGTGGCTGGGGGTTTCGAGTGGGAGGGGTCTTCCCCTCCATCACCGCCGGGATCGAAAATTTTGGAGGAGGGGTGGTCGAAGTGGAAAATGTCGCACCAAAATAGCGTGTAAATCGGTGCTTTTTGGTCGAAAACGTGTCAAAACATTGCCTAAATAGCACTTTTTAGCGTTTTTGGGTCACACTACACTGAAACGTAAGCAAAAACACGCATCTTTAGCCAATTTTTTCGATATTGGCGATGGCCAGGGCGGGGGGGTCGCTCCCGCAAAAAAGCGGGATGGCGTTTGCCAGGGGGCTTACCCCCCCCCCCCACTCCCTGAGCCCACCTGTGTGTGTGTGTGGGGGGGGGGGAGGGGGCTGGCTCCCCAGGATCGGGCCAGATATGCGCCTACATGAAAATTGGGCCGAGGGAGGGGCACTTTTGGGACAGGCAGGGCAGGGAGGCGGGTATTTCCCCCCCCCCCATGGGCAAGTGTGGTCATCGGTGTTGCAGCAACGCGGGCGGCACGAAGATCAATGCAGCGACGCAGGCGCTCTGGTCGGAGGGCAAGGGCCGCGAGGCGGCCACGCTCGAGCTCATGGAGCCGCTCATTCACCTGGCCGCCTTCAATGAGAAGGGTACGCCTGCGTGTGCACTGCGCTTTTCTCACCCCTTCCAATGGCTGGCGAACGAACACTTCCCCAATCGCGTATGGGGAGGGGCAGCCTGGACCAGCGCTTCTAGGAAAAACAGCAGGACACGGACCACCCCCCCCCCCCCCCACACACACACACACACGTAGCTCCCCCCCCCCGCTCTCCCCGCGTCCAGGGAAATCTGCTCGTCGCTCGGTAAAAATGTTAAACTTTGGATCGCGAAATTCGGGATTGATCTGAGCCCCGCATTTTCAGGCGGCTTCAAGGGCAGCTCCCTGCTGACTCGGCACGCGATCGACCACTTCGTGCCCTTTCTGCCGCTCGAGCGGCGGCACGTCCGTCTCTGCGTCCGCGACTACTTCGAGTGCGTGCGTGCGTGCGTGCGTGCGTGCGTCCTGTTCCGTTGTTCGTGCGTCGGTCTGGCTGGACAGCACAGTGTTGCCGATCCCTCCACACTCCGCCACAGGTCGCAGAACTTCACGCGGATAGAAGAGCAATGGCTGGATGACGTGGCGGACAAGCTGGACTACTTCCCCGCAGGTGGAGTAGTAAGGGATGATGGCGTCACTCCACTGCTAAGCGCCCCCCCCAATGGGGGCCCCCTCCAGCCGCAAGTCACCCCCCCCCCCCCCTCCCGTCCCAGAAGAAGTGCTGACTGTCTCTCATACATGTATCTGGGGGGGGGGGGGGGTTAGGACCCACCCACTTGGAAGTTTACCTTTTTCCCCAGCCCCCACCTAACCCGCTTTTGCGCCCGCCCCCCCCCCCCCCCTCCCACGCTGGCATTTCTTGTGGAGACATTCATTTTTCGACGCTGCATGGCCATCGGAAAGAAGTCGTCAGTTGCAGAGAATCCGCTCTACTCGAAATCGGGCTGCAAGAAGGTGGCCCAGAAAGCCGAACTGTATCGCGAAATCCTCGAGCGACGCAGCGTCGACGGCGACGGTGGTGATGGTGGTGGTGGTGGTGGTGGGGGACGGCAGCGCGTTCGGCTGCAACGCGCAGGCGACAGTGACGAGTTGTAATTTGCCAGTGTCGAATCTCACTGTCCTATGGCTTTTGTAGAGACGCGAGAATTCTAAAATAGGATGCGCGCTGTGAATAGAGATGTTTTTTCTTTTAAAATAGTGTTTCTATTAAAACAAAACATTTTTGTTGTATTAAAACGAGAAAATAATACAGCACCGTTCCTTTTTTAATAAAAAAAAATATAATGCAGGGTGTATCGAAACTGTATGCCCCCCTAGGGAAATACTGGTTGGACGGATTTAGCTGAAATTAAACGTAGATGTAGGCCCAGCAAAAATACATGACCAAATTAAATTTCATGAAAAACGAACATCCGAACGTCGAGATATGAGCAATCATCCAGGGTACAGTAGGGCAGCGGCATGGCCTAGTGGCAAAAAACCGGCCTCTTGCGCGCAAGGTCCTGGGTTCGATTCTTGATGGCGCCACTAGATCGAGGACTTCCCTTTCCATGGATTTTCTCGTGCCATCGCTGCCCTAGATTACAGATGGCGTTCTTCCGAAAGTCTTCCGCTAATTATACGGCTGTAGACGGGAAGGCGTCATGGAGATGGGTAGGCTACATGGGCCATTGACAGGCCACCTAGCGTCGCCCCAAATCCAACAACAACAGGGTACAGTAAATTATCTTGTCAGTTTGCGTACAAAACATTACTGCGTGTTTTATGGCAACAGTGTCTCGTTGAATGGTACAGTTGCTTTGAACGAGTGTCGAGGGCATGTCACGCGTGCGAAAGGAGTGGCGTGCGTAGCTAGGACTTGATTTCGGGGGGGGGGTAGTTCAATTTCGGCCAAATACTCAATTGTTGCTATTTCAGCTGGGGAAGCTTTAGTCACTCTCCCATCCAATCTGTTTACACGCTTTGCGCTCGGTTGTCTGAATACATTCACCAAAACGTTAGCAATGTGATCAAAACGGTCGATTTTGGTTCTCAAAATAGCGCCGCAGGCAAATTTTTTAGAGTAGTGTAACGTAACGATCTGTACACGGTTTTTAATGCAAAACAATGCGCCGCAGGCGAAAATGTGGCTCTTTAGTGTCGTTTTCATCATTATTTGCATTGAAATTGAGAAAGATGCACATATTGGCACATTGCAACAGAGGGTACCAAGTTAAAAAATTTAAGCTTTGGAGAATTTGGGGGGGGGGAGCTTCCCCCCTCCCCCCTTGGCTACGCCACTGGCGAAAGGTCAACGACACTGACGTACATTTTTCCCTTCTGGGACCCCCTCCTTCAAATCTGCTTTCCCCCACGCCCCCAGAATGGTCTCAGACGCCCCCCCCACACTTCAATCACCCGGTTACATGTGTGGTTGTACCTTACTCGATAATCGTTTTCAATGTCATCATCGGTTTGTTGCATAACTCCCCACAGTTTGATAGGTGTTGTACAAGTCCTCAGCGAGACTGTGCTCTTCGTACCGTAGATCATGCACCAAACACCAAAGTATCCATTTTCCGATGGTATAACACCTTGTGTTACGTTTGGGAATTTCGTCTCGAAAAACGATATTTTCCAAATGTAACACATGGTTTGTATGCGGAAATACACGGTAGTATTGCGAAGCTGACAACGCACAACGAACGGATATATAACCTATAATTAGCCCCCCCCCGGGCGGCTAATTGTTTCATTTGAGCTCTAGGAGGGTGGAAATTATAGGGGGCCAGGCTAATAGAGTCGATGTGTTGGGAAAGCATGTGTTTGTTGGCGCAAAGAGCATGGAGGCGATTTTTGCTGGAAAAAGACGCTGCGCACATACGTTGGTACACTGTAACACACTCACACCATACAGGGTGTCCCAGGGGCTCAGAGCCGACTTTGATCGCTCGCCACTCGCTTCCATGTTGGCCCCAATCTTCTTGAAATTTTGACATGTTATAGCTTAAACCTTTATTTAGATACGTGCAAAGTTTTAGCCAAATCGGCCAAACGAATAAATTTTCATTTGCGTCTGCACAAAATCAACGGTTTTCGAAGTGGCCGCCATCCACAGCGATGCATTTCTCACAGCGGTCGGCGATGGAGCGGCAAATTTTCAGGCAGAAGTCAGCGTCTAGGTGGGCAAACGCGTTTTCTATCGCGTTTTTCAACCGCCAAGGCCGTCTGGCCGCCAAGGTCGCCGGATCTCACGACAGTCGATTTCTCGGTATGGGATCGTCAAAGACATTGTTTACTCTCACCGCTCCACAAGCGTTGAATAGTTGAAAGACGCGATAGAAAACGCGTTTGCCCACCTAGACGCTGACTTCTGCCTAAAAATTTGCCGCTCCGTCGCCGACCGCTGTGAGAAATGCATCGCTGTGGATGGCGGCCACTTCGAAAACCGTTGATTTTGTGCAGACGCAAATGAAAATTTATTCGTTTGGCCGATTTGGCTAAAACTTTGCACGTATCTAAATAAAGGTTTAAGCTATAACATGTCAAAATTTCAAGAAGATTGGCCAACATGGAAGCGAGTGGCGAGCGATCAAAGTCGGCTCCGAGCCCCTGGGACACCCTGTACCTGTAACTGGGGGGGGGGTTGGGGCCCGCACTATTTTTCCAACACCCACCCAACTCCCCTACAACCCTCCCCCCCAGAATTTTCCCAAGGGATTTTCACTCAGTCTAAAACAATAAAAGTGAGTAAATGTTGGTGTATTTCAGTTCTTTTCTGTGTTATATGATTATAAAACAGCTAAATAACATTGTTTAGACCCTATTTATACCCATTTTTGACCAAAAAGTACCAGTATAACTAAAAAAATGGCCGGCTACCCCCCACTTTTTACTCCAGGCACCCCTCCCCCCAGAATTTGGCCATTTACTCCCCCCCCCCCCCACTCTTCCAGACCCAGTTACAGGTATGACTCACACAATCTCCACACGTGCACATGTACATACATACATCCACACACGCGACCATACATACACCCAGAAATGGAAAAAATTGCCTTCTAGACGACGATCCATTTATTGGGGGTGCATAATTATAGGGGGGGGGGGGGGCTAATAAACTCAAAGTGGTCTTGGGAGGGTGTATGATGATAAGTGGGGCTAATCATGGGGTTTACGGTAAGTACTCACTTCAAACTCGCTTGGTCTCGGAATCGAAAGTTGCTCAGTGTCTGACGGCGAGGAGAGGGTTGTTTTTGCTGAAAAAAAGGAATTCCTGCCTTGTAGGGGCGACCGACGCGGGAACGGGCGGCCTTTTAAATGGCGCCCAACCACAGCGGCGCGTCGACTTCAAAGACGACCGGTGCTCCACCTCCATCGTCAGTTTCGTCACGACTCAATTCGTCTCTCCCGCCGTGCCGGAACTGCGCCCCATTCATTGCATTACGCCATAAAATGCGGGCAGACAGAGCGTCAGGTTGTACGATTGCAACGACCAACGAATCTGTAGAAACGGCACAGAACGCCGGAAGAAACGCACGCGTGTTAGCATGTACACTGTATGTAGATGGATACGATTTTTTTTGGTTAATGAAAGAGACATTCTCATACACATATTGCGCAGGTGACAATTTGCAATTCCAACGAGAGAAGTCCCCTGTGTGGGGCGTGTGTGTGTGTGTGTGTGTGTGTGTGTGTGTGTGTGTGTGTGTGTGTGTGTGTGTGTGTGTGTGTGTGTGTGTGTGTGTGTGTGTGTGTGTGTGTGTGTGTACGTTCGCGTGCGTGTGTGCGTGCGTGCGTTCTCGCGTTTGCGTGTGCGTGTGTACATACGGTACTTACCGTAAACTATATAATTATCTCCCTTTGTTGACCCCCCCCCTTATAATTATTACACCTCCTCCCTAGACCAATTTCGGTTGATTACCCCTCCACTTATAATTACACCCCTATAACTATGACAATAACAAGTAAACATAGCAAATAAAACAATTAGCTCCATGTGCTTAATTATAGGGTCTACGGTAGATTATTCGGTCTGCGGTAGCTATGGTGAATCCATGTGCCAAGCCAGATTCACACAAAATTTCAGCTCAATCTGTCCAGCAGCCCAACTCTCTGCGCTGCTGCGTTGCAGACAAACAACGGTATTGGTTTTTTGCATGTACGATGTAGGTACTTAGACTGTCCCTTGCGCTGACAGCCTGTCACTGACGGGAACGAGAGACAAAGTTCGCGGGCCGTCCATAAACTGAATTGACCCGAATCGCGCTGGTCCCTCGGTTAGCTGTCCCACTCGCTCAGCGGAAAAAAGACGTGACGAATGAGGCGTGACGGGCGCGGCGTGACCCCGCGATTTCGGCCTATTAGCGTCGTCGCCTCTCCTCCCTCGGCCAGTCGTCGTCGCGCTCTCCCATTTGCACATCGCATCGCAGGGTTGCCGATCCGTTTCTCCAGGGATGCCGATCCTCGTCGACCTCTGTCGCCGCTGGCCCACACGCCTGCTGGTGGTGGTGTGCGCGTTGCAGGTTCGGCGATTGTCTCAGGGTGTCGGCGGTAGTTACCGTATATTCCCCATTAGGCCCCGGGGCGGTAAGTTTCACCCCATTAGTTGGTGGTTGCCTTTGCTGGTGATTTGGGCGCCTTTTCAGTGTTGTTTTTTGTCCAAAAAAACATGCAAAGAACGCGCTAAGTGGGCACAAAACTACTTTCTGTACACCTTTTGGTGAAGAAATATTCCAATCAGCTCTTGCCCTCTGCCTCCGTTGTTGCCCTTTGCGTTGTTGACCTGCATGTCGTCTTCTTGGTTCTTGGTTTACGGCGGAATCCCTAGGTGACGCCCTCCCTGAGCCGCTCGCTGCGGCGGCGTCGGCAGGTCGACTTCAATTTCGCGCCCACCGTACTGACGGCGAACGTGGAGCCGCGTCTGCTCGACCCGACGTTCACGGCGAACCTCGCGTCCTTCTCGTTCACCGACCACGCGCTCAACCTCGACATCAAGCCGGAGCTACTCAGTCCCGACGTTCTCGTGCAGTTGCTGGGTCTCAGCACCGACTCTGTGCGTGCGTGCGTGCGTGCGTGCTTGGAGTGCGTCCGTGCGTGCGTGCGTGCGTGCGTGCGTGCTTGGGCGTGCGTCCTTGGGCGTGCGTGCGTGCGTGCTTGGGGTGCTTGGCGTGCGTGCGTGCTTGGCGTGCTTGGCGCGCGTTCGCGCGAGCTTGTATTTCCCTCCCCCACGTGCACACTCTCCCCCTAGCTTTGCAGACGGTGCTGGAGGCGGTGTTGTCGCCGAGCGCCCTCTCTCCAGACGTCACGGCCAGCCTCATGCAGCTCGACATGTCGCCCACCGCCTTGGCGTGCGTCTGTCCGCAGGCTCGCGCTCAGTGACGAGAATCGATTGAGCCTGGCTGCTGCAGGCTCGCCGCGAAGCCGGAGGTGTTGTCGCCCCGACGTCGCACGTGTTGGCCGACCCTTGAAGCCTCTGCTCAGTGGCGTGCCAGCCAGATGGCGCTGTTGCCTCGCGCCGGGTTTCCTCAACATCGACGTCGGCTTGATGGACGTGCGTGTTGTCTGCGTCCGCGCGTCTCTTGTACACCCATGTTGTTGTTGTTCAATTTTGGGGCGACCCTGGCGACGACGTCAATGGTCCATATAGCATACATATACATATCTCCATGACGCCTTCCCGTCTAGAGCCGCATTATTAGGCAAAGACATTCGGAAGAACGCCATCTGTAATCTAGGGCAGCGACGGCATGACAAAATCCATTGAGAAGGGGAAGTCCTCGATCTAGTGGATTCATCAAGAATGGAACCCAGAACCGTGCGTGCAGGAGGTCGATTCTCTACCAGATACGCTCCCCCCTGTTCAGCTTGTCCTGAGCCCCTCGGCGCTGACCGCCAGCCTCAGTCCGAAGGTCCTCTGCCCCAGCATATCCGTCAAGCTCCTCGACAGCGGCAGCGCGCTCAGGTGGGTGTGCTTGTGCTTCTCGACAGCCCAGTCGCGTTGTCCCAACGCGTCCACCCACTCTTCTAGTCCCAGCGTGCTGGCGCTGTCGCTGTCGCCGACGTCGCTGAGTCCCTCCGTGGCCGTGCATCTGCTCGACTTGGGCTGAGGACAATTATCACTCCGCGTTGAATGTCGCGTTCAGGCGACGACAGTTGTGACTCCCGGGTTCTCACACGCGATTATTGTATTTTACGGTACGCCGCGTCGCGCCTGTTGCGGATCTCTATCGAGGCGGTCCCGTCCGTGGAGCGATTGTTCCGCGGCGGCGCGACGCTCGGGTCGCGGGAAACTTTCCCTAGCAGCGAGCGCACGCACGCACGCACCCCTCCCGATTAGTACGCTGGCTCGCACGACACGAAAGGGAAGGAGGAAAAGAGAGGGGAGGGAGCCATGCGGGAGACGACTTACCCTCGCCCTCTCTCGCGCAAGGTCGCAATCGGCCGCGCGTCGTCGGCGAGGTGGCGGGGGAATTACTGCGCTGCGCGCGTAGTGACGAGGCACGCGGCGTGTGGCGTCGCGTACTCGTGGCGTGAAGAAATGTTGCACCGACTCATCGTCGTCGTGGCCCTGCTGACGACGACCGCGTCATCGTCTCCGACACCGCGTGGCCATGTGCTGCTCACGCCCAACCCGTTCTGCTACAGCCACCAACTCAACTATTACGCGCTGGGCAGGGACCTGGTCGCGTCCGGCTACGAGGTCACCGTGCTGCGGTTCCTGCCCGAGCTGGAGGCCGACTACCACCTCATGGCCCAGTTGGTGTAGTGCTCGTCTTGAGTGCGTGCGTGCGTGCCGGTGTGTGCGTGCGTGCGTGCGTGCGTGCCGGTGTGTGCGTGCGTGCGTGCGTGCGTGCGTGCGTGCGTGCGTTCCGAGCGTGGTCTGATGGCGTTGCCAGAGTGCCCGCCGAATTTCGAGTGGTGGATCTGAACGGAACGCTGAGCGGCCACCAGCTGCGCGCCGACTGGAACCTGGCAGCCGATACGCACATGTGGCTTGCCGAGGCCAACAACCGACTCGATGCCATTGACGTAGGTTTGTGAGCGAATGCCCTTTGTCGAAACGACAACAGGCGCAACCGGGGAATCTCCAAGCTTCATGTATGCCATGTATGCCATGTATTCATGTATGCCATGTATGCCGACCTCTTGCTTCAGCTCCTTAGTACCAGTATTCTCCTCATGCAAATCTCTGGTTAGCAAATCCCAGTCTCCGGTCAGACTAAAAAATCGTTTGGATTTAGCTTCATACTAAGCGGATACTACCAAGAAATCTTTGGAAGAATTCATGCGCACATAAGTGGGGTTTCTACAAAAAGATACCTAAGTATTCCAGCGCGCTCAAATTCACCAATTGCACTAAATAATGGCGCAAAAATTGCCCTAGCTCATCCTTCCACGTCCGTTGCACGCGTTCCTTCTGCTGCCTGAATTTGCCGAGAATGGAATTTAAATTTGAAAGCAAACCGAACTCCGCAGGCAATGGCGCACCTGGCGATTCCGTCGATCTTCAAGCCGATAATCGAACTGGCGGACGAGCCGCACCTCAGCACGACCATTCCCCGGCTCAAGGCTATGAACTTTACCCTCGTGATCGTCGACCAAACGCTGCAGGTCTCGAATTGAACTTGAAAAGAGTTGTGAAGTTGTTGTAAAGTCGGGAAGCAATTTTAAGAAACGGGGAGGCGAAGCATACTGGTGATAATACAACATTTTGCTTACCGAGGTCGGACTGCGATATATGAATTTCACCTCACGGCGGTGCCTAGCCAATATACAATGTATGCTGAGGCGATTTATGTATGGTAGAGAATCGGGTTCGCCCTCTTGGTTTATCAAGTTAGAATGAGCCACTAACGAGGTATTTCCCGATGGGCGGATTCCTCAAGTTGCCATGGCCGTCCAAAATTGCAGCTGGCGTTCTTCCGCTCCTTTGGCGGCTCATGTGGCTAATGTGCCTCTAGACAGAAAGGCGTCAATTGGGAGATGACAGGGCGATCGAAGGCGGTCCAACAACAGTTAGATGATCTTCTTTTTTTGGCAGTTTACTCGGTGGACGAACATGCTGGCGAGTCGAGGTCGCACGTCCCCTACGCGCTGTTCACGATCGGCATCGACTTCTTCCTGAGCGATCGCTCGATCGGCACGCCCGACCCGTTCGCCTACGTGCCCGACGTCTCGACCAACGGCTACGACAACCGCATGGACTTCGTGACGCGCGTCGACAATGTCGGCTCGCACCTGATCTTCTGTGGTGCGTGCGTGCGTGCGTGCGTGCCAGTGTGTGCGTGCGTGCGTGCGGCTTGCGTGCGTGCGTGCGTGCGTGCCAGTGCGTGCGTGCGTGCGTGCGTGCGTGCGTGCGTGCGTGCGTGCGTGCGTGTGTGCTTAGCGTGCGTGCCGGTGCGTGCGTGCGTGCGTGCGTGCGTGCGTGCGTGCGTGGGTGCGTGCGTGCGCGTCTGTGTGCGTGTGTGCTTAGCGTGCGTGCGTGCTTGGCGTGCGTGCTTGGCGTGCCTGCGTGCGTGCGTGCCGGTGCGTGCGTGCTTGGCGTGCGTGTGCGCGTGGCACGCGGCGCCGAGCTCGTCCAGGCTTCCTCTTCTACCTGGGCATCGAGCGCGTTGTCGAATGGACTACCGCTTGGCGCGACGTCGCGAGTCGGCCCGCCTTCGCCGTCCGCATGAACCACGACTTCTTCGACTACCCACGGCCCAAGAGCCCCGCCAGCGTCTACGTCGGACGCAAGAAAGTCAAGGTGCAGCGGGACACTTTTCCATTCACGGGTCCTGTGTAAAGCAAGTACTCTCAAGTGTCCCCCCTGACAGCTGAAGGCTAAAACAATGCTGGCTGGCCCCGGCCCCGGGGACACAAATCCGAGTCACATTTTAATATGTTTTGCACTTGCGGAAAGACGAGCAGTGCCTGTAAAGGCCAAAACACACGCCTCCGTCCGGCACGGGCGGCACGACCGGTCAGCCGGACGCGCCTATCAAATGCACGGTATCGATTGGCTGCCGGTCAAATTTCAGTTTTCTAGAAGTCGGACGGGCAGCCAATCGATACTGTGAATTTGATAGGCAGGCGCGCCCCGCTGACCGGAACGGAGAGAGACGGACGGACGGCACCGGACGGAGGGGCGCGGGGCTTTGGGTGGCGGACATGGCGCCTTTGTCCGGTACCCGCGCGCGCGCGGCTATTCAAAAGGCGCGTCCGGCTGACCGGTCGTGCCGACCGTGCCGGACGGAGGCGTGTGTTTTGGCCTTAACGGTACACGTTTACTCCATTGTACGTGTATCAACCTCGGTGCATGATGTAAAACCATTCTGTAAGCTCCATTTTGCCTTTTTTACATAGTTTGGTTCTCAAAATAAAAAAAAACTCGCCCGTCTTCAGAAGGAGCTACTGCGTCTGTCCGAGGACGAGCCGCCTCCGGGCCGTCGACGGCAGGTACTGATGAGCTTCACGACGACCGGCTCCAAGGACATCATGCCGCCCTACATGGAGGCCAGCATTCGCGCCGCATTCGCAAAGTCCGGCCGGGGAACGAATGCCCGAACGAATCTGGATGGAAATCGCAATCGCAGGTTTCCCTACGTCGACTTCGTGTGGCGTACTCGGGCGAGAGCGGCCAACTCGACCGAGGCCAACATCCGCTACATGCACTGGGTGGACTTCGACGAGTTTCTGTGTGAGACGAGCTTTCGAATGAGCGTTTCAAATCCCTCCAGAAGCTATGTAGCTAACTAATCCTCAGCCGACCCTGCAACCGTCCTCTTCATCTCCCACGCGGGATTGAGCGGCGTGCTCAAGGCGCAGCGCTACGGAGTGCCCATGCTCAGTCGGTTTCGCTTTTCTAATTAAAAAAGTGAAAATTGAAAAAGAGAATTACAGACGTCCCTCTGGGCTTTGATCACTACGCCATCAGTCGACGCGTCGTCGTGTCCGGCGCCGGCCTGGAGGTCTTCAAACCGCAGCTGCACGGAGACTCCTTTAGTCGAGCACTGGAGACGGTGTTGACGGACCAAAGGTTTGCCGCCGAACCCTTAAAAGTTTACGTTATTTCATTCTGTTTGGACAGGGCAGAACTCTCAAAAGTTTACGTTATTTCTTTCT
>JASAMY010000752.1:0-21570 GCA_030248085.1 Paralinhomoeus sp. GSCO2_6 | reverse complement strand
GCCAGCGGCAGAACTTAACGTAAAAAAAAAACTTTTTTTGAAACCACCACACAGCACAAGGCCGTAAACAATCACGAAGATCGGGCGGGTCAGTATCACAAACGTTCTTATCCTGCGAGGGAAGGAAGAAAGGATCGTTCACGATTGACGAGTGTACTTCTTGAAGAGACCCAGATAGGCGAGTCTCGTCGGCTTGGACAGTAGCATCAGCAGATAGGGGTTCATCCACTGGAATAGCGAGGACACAACTCTGCGTCTGAATCAGCAAAGGACTGATTTGTGAATAGAAATGCCTACATGCACAGGGTGGGCAAGCCTCGACTTCCGTTCTTTGTTCAAGAATATCTCAGGGGGTGGATGAAGCGATTTCGATGAAATTTTAAACACTTATAATAGACGTTCCAACTTAGACTTTCTCCAAGTTTCAGCTAGATCTATTACGTTGTTCAAAAGTTACGCACAAAGCGATTTGTACATGGCAAAATGTACGTTCTCTGGCGACTGGCATCATGTCGACTTCTCTGCCGATTTCTGAATCGCACGTAAACGCGTTCTTCCGTTGATCCAGTGCTGACTGGCCTTGGCATTGGGTGAGGGCGATTAGCAACTGCGCCAGTCTGCTCGAAGCGCTTTACGGTCGCTGAGGCAGTGTTCTGTGATTGTTTTTTTTTGTTGGGAACTCAACCTTGATTCGACGAATAACGTTAGTTTGATTGTCCGTTTTGTAAAATTGTTTTACAATGTAACCGCGCTGTTCCAAAGAGGATTTCTGCCGCGACATACTCGAGCAAAAAAATAGTTTTATTTTAAAATGCTGCACTACAGTTCTTTGGAAACACGCATTTTTGTATACAAATTGTTTTGTGCGTAACTTTTGAACTTTTGAACAACGTAATAGATATTGCTGACACTTGGAGGAAGTCTAAGCTAGACCGTCTACTACAAGTGTTTAAAATTTCATCGAAATCGCTTCATCCACCCCTGAGATATGCTTGAACAAAGAGCGGAAGTTGAGGCTTGCCCACCCTGTCTGTATATATACAGTGTACGTATACCGTACCTGCAGCACTTATGTACGGGTGTATCCAGAAGCTTTAACGTTGGATACGATTGAATCATAGTCGGTCGTGCGCGGTCGGACCCAGACAAACACTTTTGTGTGTCAAAAATTGCATGGCACTTTACTTTTTGCATAGTATGTACCTATTATGAGTATGACTCACGTGATTCTAATAGCGACACTCGTCCAATGGTTGTCGACGGGGAAGCCGGCAGCTGCCTCGAGAAGAAAAGAGCCGGCAAAAAGGAGGAGAATGCAGGCGGTCACGATGCCGCAGAGGACGAGCTTCACTTCTGAGAAGTTCTCGAGGCCGCCCGTCCTTCGCTTCTGCGCCACGATCATCAGCAGGGTGGCCGAGCAGCTGACGCAACAAATGGCGGCGCACACCAAGAAGGTCACGAACAGAATCGCGTTGCCGAGCGTCTAAACGCCCCGTTCACATTGCATGCGTTGCGACGCGGCCCGTCAACCCTTCGCGACGCGGCGAGAAATGGGCCGTTCACATTGCAACGCGCCGTGACACCAACACCACCACCACCACCATGACACCCCACCACAACTGGCGACGCCGTCGTCGCCTCTGATCACGCATTGCGATTCCGAAGGAATCGGCACCATAAGAAATTCCAGAAGTCTACTGATGTATCCGAAGCAAGCACGATCGGCCCCGCCCTGATACGCCCACATGAATTCCCCACGCTCCGACTGCGACTACGTCACCGACTGTTGATGCGTTAGCGGAGAGCTTTAGTAGGAGTTAATTGTGTTATCGAAGACACAACAGTGGCGTGACCTCTCTGCTGCTCCAACGATCGGCCGCCAGCTGCTCTACGAGGATGGTCAAGGACGACCTGACGACGGCTGCCAGCGCCTCGTCCGTCGCTCCGCCGGCCGCGCCGACGATGGCCTCCCTACCCGTCGCGCCGCCGCCGAAGTTCCTGGAGCACGCTGGCCCGCCGCCGATCCCCTACAACGTCTGGAGCCAGATCTTCGAACGCTTCCTGTACCTGCTGGACGCGGGCAGGCCGGCCGAGCAACGCCTCTCCGACGAGATCAAGAACTCCTACCTCTTCTCCTACCTGGGCGGTGAAGGCGCGCGTCTGTTCTCTGCGAACCCCGCCTTCGCCCAGATTGGCTCCGCTCCGCACGCCGCCTTCGTCGCGGCCGTGAAGAGTCAATTCGCCGCGCCCGTCAACGTGGTCCGCGCCCACTTCGAGTTCGCCAAGAGAGAGCAGCAGCCGGGCGAGTCGGCAGTCGACTACTTGACAGCGCTGCGGTCGCTCGCCACCGACTGCAACGTCAAAGGAGAGGAAAGCTACTTCCTCGCCCTCCAGCTGGCGGTCGGCTGCCGCGACAAGGCCGCACAGAAACAGCTGCTCACGGCGACCGAAGTGCAGCTCGACGCGTTCCTGGCGGTGCTTCAGGCAGAGGAGAGCGCCTGCGCGACCGCTGCTGCCATCCGCGGCGAGCCCACCGTCCAAGCGATCCGGCAGGGTTTCGCTGCGACGAAGATCGACAGCGCCAGACGCCCACCGCCGAAGCCGACGCCGAGCACAGGCACGTGCGGCAATTGCGGCCGTTTCGACCACCGCGCTGGCGACGACAAGTGCCCGGCGAAGAACCAAACGTGCAACTCGTGCGGACGCCAGGGTCACTTCTCCAGAGCGTGTCGCAGCGCGGGTCGACGGAAGCCAGGAGCGCAACAGCCCCGTCGAGGCGACAAGTAACGCGGTACGTCGGCAAGCTAAAGAAGCCGGCGACGTTCAGCTGCTCGCTGGAGTTGCGCACGGCAACGGACGCCGCAACGATGGTGATGGACGTCGACACCGGCGCCGACTGCTCCATCCTCGACGAGAACACGTTCCATGAGCGCTTCCCGAGGACTCCGTTGCGCCCAGCGCCCAGTAGTCGACGCCCTCCACAACTACGATGGCCGCCCAGTGCGAGGCGTGGTGGGCTGCTTCGACGCGGTCGCCACACTCAGTGATAAGTCGGCACCTTGCGAGATCTACGTGGCCCGAGCTCCGTGCGCGTCCATCTGCGGCATCGACCTCGTCAAAGCGCTGGACCTCACGCTGCGCGGCGCCACACTGACAGTCAAGCAGGCAAGGGCCCCGACACCGGCTGCAGAGGTCGACAGCAACCCGCTCAGCCAGTTCCCTCGCCTGACAGCCGAGGAGATGGGCAAGGTGCCCAACTTTGAGCACGTCATCTCTGTCGCCGCTGATGCAAAGCCAGTGGTCCAGAAACTCCGTCCCCTTCCGCTAGCACGACGCGACGCGGTTGCGGCCGAGATCGACAGCATGGTCAAGGATGGCATCTGGGAACCCGTGGACAAGTCCGACTGGGCGCACCACCTCGTCTGCGTCAAGAAGGCCGACGGCTCTTGGTGCCTGACAACCGACCTGTCTCCGCTCAATGAGTTCGTCACGCCCAATCGGTATCCACTCCCGACCATGAACGACGTCTTCCTCGAGCTCGCCGGCGCCCGACACTTCTCCAAGCTTGATTTGAAGAAAGCCTTCTACCACATCGGCTTGGCTTGGGGGTGATGATGTATCCGAAGCAAGCACGATCGACCTGGCACTGATACGCCCACATGAATTCCCCACGCTCCGACTGTGACTATGTCACCGACTGTTGATGCGTTAGCGGAGAGCTTTAGTAGGAGTTAATTGTGTTATCGAAGACACAACATTTACAACAACGCCTAATCTACCTACCGTATATCCTCCAAAGAATGGATGGATGGATGGAGCGGGGCGGTTTGGTGAGCTACTGACGTCGATGAAAAGAAGCAGCTCAACATAGACAAAATTGGTTCTCAAGAGAGACCGCAATCCTCGAGCAAGCTTGACGACGGCCTTTAGTGCATGGGCAACCTAGTACATGCCGCCATAAAATGTTCGAATGGATTGAAAAAGCGGTGGAGCTGGGCATGCTGCTCATGTCGATTCCCTCGTTCATTTTGTACGTTCTGTTCATCTGGATTGTGCTGAGTCAGCGAAAGCAGCCGCCGTTCGACAAAGCCTTCTTTCGCTTCTGCGTCTTTCTCGGAGTCGGCGACTGCGTGCAGATTGTTCTGAATGTGTGGGGCGCCTGGGGCCGAGTTTTCGCATGGCTGGCGGCCAACGAGCGCATCGGTCACGTGATTGACGTCTGGAATATGCTGCCTCTTCTCGTCGGCATGTGCCAAGTGCTGTCCGTTGCGCTGATCTCGATCAACAGACTCGTCGCGGTCGCGTTCCCGACGAAACACGCTTTTCATAAGCTTTATGGTGCAACACTGAGCATGCGTCCGTTCTGGTCTGCTGCTGTGGGTTTGTATGTGTGTGCGTGCGTGAGTTTTTGATTAATCTTTCTTTTACGAAAAAACACTGTATTAAGGAAAATTTTGCAGGTGGCTGCAAAAAAAGGAGAATATGTGACGCTCCTTTAGGCCCAGTTTGAAAAAACGCGGTATTAAAAGTAGCCACTTCATCAGATGATCAACTTCAGTTTGGACAAACCGTGTATAATCGAACCAAGCGCAGCAACACGTCACATATTCGGCGTTTGTTGTGCGAGCCATCGCACACAGCCACAACACTACCACTATCAATCCACCCTCACAAACTCTTTCATCTCTCTGACGATGCGCATTCTCTGACGATTCATTAGGCATCGTATGGATGGACAGGGCACACAGCCAAAGATTCTGCATAAATAATTTCGCTACCCTGCCCATCTTAAATTTTTAATATGTGGCTTGCCCTTACAGTAAGTGATATGCACCATCAATTCACGATCTTGAGTACCAAGTACATTGTATGCCCTACATTCAATCTTCGATTCTCGTTCATCTTTGTTCCGCTTCTGTTAGCCTGTGCCTATGGACGGACGGAACTGCCATCTGTAGACGTCCAGTCAAGGATAAGGCCCGCTCTCGTCTCTGAGTCCAAGGAATGAAAGGCCTCGGTCCTCATGCAGCCTGGACTGCCTTTCCAGTGATCCAAGCGAGCACAACAAACGCCGAATATGTGACGTGTTGCTGCGCTTGGTTCGATTATACACGGTTTGTCCAAACTGAAGTTGATCATCTGATGAAGTGGCTACTTTTAATACCGCGTTTTTTCAAACTGGGCCTAAAGGAGCGTCACATATTCTCCTTTTTTGCAGCCACCTGCAAAATTTTCCTTAATATACCGTGCTACATAATGTACCTACGTAAAGGTTGGATATCTAGGCGTAGTCCAGCCCAGACAAGCAGTTGCGTTCATTTTACCTCGTCGACAGTATGGGCCATTACCTCGTGGTGCACGTTTTTGCAGATATTGTACGTACCTACCTGTACCTCTACCATGTACCTCTAGGTACTTGGTAGGTACGATACGCAAAGTGGCCTTATGTCAAGTGTCAAGTTCTACGTCAAGCGCAATTCATGCCGTTACGTTTCTGCGCCTGCTTTGGAACTGACAAAAGACTTCAACACCAGCATGACTTCACACAGTCTAACATTATACATACGCTCTGTTCTATACATACGGCCCACGCCAAACTTTCACAGTTTTGGTGCTGTGTATGTATCTCACGTGATTCGCATCGCGACGCTGGTCCAATGGTTGTCAAAAGTGTAGCCGACAACTGCGGTGTGTACGAAGAAGGCGGCCAGGAGGAGGAGGACGGAGGCGGTGAGCGCTCCGCAAAGGACGAGCTTCACCTCGGAGAAGTCCTCGAGGCCGGCCGTCTTCCGCTTCTGCGCCACAATCATCAGCAGAGTGACCGCGTAGCAGACGCAACAAGCGGTCGCGCACAACAAGAACGTCGCGAACAGCACCGCGTTGCCCAGCGCCTAAGAGACTGTCAAAGTTCGGCAGCTTCCGCATTCTCAGTACAAAAATTTGGACACAGTACCAATTTTGCTGGATTTAGCGCATATACCCCCGAGGTCTCATTGTATACTGCGGTGCCGACAAAGGGCACGCAGCTCGCACTGTCGACAAAGAGGACGAGCAGCAGAGAGAGCGCTGTGTTTTTGCCGTTGAAAATCTGAAAGCTACGCGCTCGAACCCAATTTTGGAAATCGATTCGTGTGCTTGCGTCCACGCCTTGCTCAGTTTCGTGGGGCGCACGACGGCGACGAGTCTGTTGATTGCGATCAGAGTAACGGTCAGCACTTGGCACATTGCGACGAAAAGAGATAGCATGATCCAGAGGTCGATGAGGCGACCGATGCGCACGTTGGCTGCCAGCCATGTAAATACTCGAGCCCAAACGCCCCACGCACTGAGGATGATCTGCAGACAGTCTGCAACTCCGAGAAATACGGAGAGACGGAAGAAGGCTTTGTCGAACGGCGGCTGCTTGCGCTGACTCAGCACAATCCAAATAAACAGAACGTACAGAATGAACGAAGGAATCGACATCAGTAGCATGCCAAGCGCCACCGCTCTTTCAATCCATTCGAACATTGTGTGTAGGCAATGGCATGTATTTATGTATATACAGCGTATGTAGTCACTTAGACGTTCGATAGGAAGTTTGACCGATAGGAGCACGACACCCCTTGAGAACCAATTTGCCTGTGTCGGTCAAACTGCTCCTATTCATTCTCATCTTGTATGCAAGTCTACACGCCGACTGCCGAGCCGAACCTATAAGTTTGAACTAATCAGCTCTAAAAACGACTTGCTCTAAAACGCGTACCATACAGGATACGTGCTTGCTTGACTGTGCGTGCTCATGACCTGAGTGCGAAAACTACGTGTGAAGCTGAGGTAAAAGCATAAGCTGGGCATCCAAGCAAACACTAAAAAAATTAATGTTGCTGCGGGTAAATTCTATTAGCTGCTGCAGTTGCCGTATACGCACAAATAGCGAATTGCGAGTACTGGCTGAGTAGGCGCGGGCGCACGCAGGCACGCAGGCAGGCAGACAGGCACGCACGCACGCACGCACGCACGCACGCACGCACGCACGCACGCACGCACGCACGCACGCACGCACGCACGCACGCACGCACGCAGGAAACAATGTTAATCCAGATACCTATGCACTGTATATAGGTAAATCATTTTAGTATAAGAAGTGATTTACACGCACGCCGCATTGGGTAAATGTATTTCGGTGGGGGCAGTGAGTGGGCTGGCTGTGCTTGGCTGGAACGGAAAAGACAAACTGACTGACCTAATGAGTTTGCTTTGGTGTCGTGTCGGTGAACATTTCTGCATAACATTCTGCATATTACCTTCACGATAGACTCAACTGGCGACTATCAGGCGCGTATTTTTAACGCCCAAAGTAAGCTATTGTCGACTGTCGAGAGTGTTGCTATGCGAGAGCAAACAGTGCAGTTGTATTGCCATGAAATTGCGAAACAGCGAACGATACCTTCAACCTTTTTATCGCTAAATTCTGAAAGACTACGCATACAATATCCACACGCACTAAATTGAACAATTTCGAGAAAGCAAACTAAAACAGTTACACATTTTTTTCAATTTTCTACATTCTAGCTTAGCGCCATTGATCATGTGCGATCACAGAGCCGTGCGACTGCGAGGCAGCCAATCACAAAAGCAATAGTGATACGCACCCAGCCGCAATTATGCTCGCTACAGACGCCACTAGGCACGCTGCATGCCGGTTTCTGTGCACTGACGACAACTTTTCTTGCAGCCGAAGAAACAAAAGCAAAAGCAGCAGGACTAGAGCTATCCACCCGTTGGCGATGGTTAGTGTTTGCACTGAAAGGTAGGCAGACAGAACACCTGCAAACCGAAAGCATATTCGACGAATAAACAAACCTTCGACAAGATTTCCAACTCGATTCCGCAGGGATTGCTGTAGAAGGATGGCGAATTGCAGGAGGCAACAGAGTTGACCGCAGAAAACGATTTCTGTCGTTGGGCAGAGAAGAAAAATTGCCGATGCAATCCACGTTAGGAAGCCCTGGTAGCGGAGCAGCCATTGCGACGTCGTCGGTTCTCTACGTAAATTCAACGAGTACACAACTGTGTCGCCTTCTAAAACCCAACTGCTGTAGCCGACCCGAACACAAATTTGCGCTAGCGTAGCGAATTACCGAACCAGTGCGAAGGGTGGCGTCGTTCGTCCGGCCCACCAGAATCGTCCATTGGCCAAACTTGATCCTGACCGTGAAGTTCTGGGATGGCAATCGTAGGTATGTACCGACTTGCGTTGTTTCGCCAGTCATTGCGAAGCAGTACCGTTAGACTGTGAAAGTCGGCCCTTTCACCAACGAGCTGGCTGAGCAGCTGGTCGGCTCGGAAGTCGACGCCGTCGACCGCAGTGTCGAACTCGACGGGGCACGTTTGCAGCGCCGACCCCGCCGACGGTTGACAGTGGACGAATACGTCGAGCGTGGCGGCAAAGAAGCAATGCTGAGCCACACCAATCGCTACCCTAACCCGTTCCAACTTGTATGTCGACCACCTACGACGACGCTGCATGGGCAGAACGATGCTTTTGATCAGTGGCGTAGCCAGAACTTCATTTCGGGGGGGGGGGGGGAGTCCAATTTCGGTCAAATACTCTATTTTGCAACAGGTACCCTGTCGAACTTTTTGGACATTGCGCCATTTCGGCTGGGGAAGCTTTAGGCACTCTTCCATGCAATCTGTTTGCACGCTTTGCGCTCGTTTGCCTGAATACATTCACCGAAACGTTAGCAATGTGGTCCAAACGGTCGATTTCTGTGCTCAAAACAGCGCCGCAGGCAAATTTTTTGAAGTAACGTAACGAGCTTTATACGGTTTTTAATGCAAAACAATGCGCCGCAGGCAAAAATTTGGCTCTTTAGGGTCGTTTTCATAATTTTTTGCATTGAAATTGAGAAAAATGCACAGATTGGCACATTGCAACTGAGGATACCAAATTAAAAAATTCAGCTTCAGAGAATTTCGGGGGAGGGGAGCTTCCCCCCTTCCTCCCCCTTGGCTACGCCACTGCTTTTGATTACAGAAAGGGAAGACCTACCCGTTTCGCACTGCAGGCAGCTCAGGAAGCCATTGTATTGGCGCTTTGCCGCCCCTGAGGTCGTACCAGACAAAAAATGGAGTCGTCAGATTCGCCTTAGATGCCATACTTGTGATGCGCTCATCCTTGAATCTCTACAGCAGCCAGTTGTGATGGGATGCCACTTGCCTGTCTACTACCGTTAAACCTATGATAAGCGCCACCTTCCCTTATGATTAGCCCCCCCCCCTTATACCAAACGCCTCTCCAGAGGACATCCGTAATGGCAAGGTAAGAGCCCGAGGCGCTTATCACAGGATCTTGTTACAAGATACACTTGTATCGTGTGCATTTCGGACTAACAATAAGCTATTGGCTTGAAAAGTCCTATGTTGACACCAATCTACGGTTTTGTTGTCAATCGGTCAAGCGAGAATCTGGTCAGTTCACCCTCGTTTTTAAATGCATGTTCTTCTGCATTTCTGGTCAATATTTTAGGCCATGATGATGCTGACCTTACGATCGTCTAACAGTGATTTCTGGCCACTTAAATTCGATTGTTGGGCCACGCAATTTCATATACGATTTACCTACGGACGCGCGCTGACGCACACACGCACGCGCGCACGCACGCCACCAATTCGCGTTCGTGACATACCAGGACGACAGCTCCTCTGATCATCAGTGCGCGAAAATCGCCAATCTGAACGTAAAACGCGCAAGCCTACAGCTATACATGCTCTCAGACGAGAGACTCCGCTGACCCAGCGAACGCGCAACGGAACGAAGTTGAAGAAGACGCGGGTGTTGCTGGGCTGGCCAGGGCCGACGTGCAGCGCCTCCTCCGGCCGCAGACTGCGGTCGTAGCTGCTCTGGCTCACCAGCTCATCCAGCTGCTCGTACTTCAGTTGCCCTTTCATTGCCGACTCGGCCGAGAGGACCGCCAACGCTGCCAGGGCGAGTCGCGACACCAGCATTCCGATCTGTAGCACTGGCTAATGTGGAATGTGGTGCCCTCTCAAAAAGCTACACAGTAGTCCATAGCAGAGCCGACAAGTGTATGAGCCCCTACTGACATATGAGCCGTGTTTACATGTACGCCCAGCAAATCGCACGCGTTTATTCCATGCACTGGTGTTGCGACGCAGATGCTAGACTCTGTTGGCAACTGCACAACTACACACTCACCTTCACTGCAATGCACATCAAGTGCAGGGCCAGAACTCATCGTCATTGCACCTATACACTGTGTGGCAATTCATTCACCAATTCACCAATTCACAGTTCACACCAATTCAAAGCACCAATTCACAAAGTATAGTGAAACAACGGCTATACACTATACAGTGGACGAAATGGTTGACCAATAAGTGTGCTGACGATTTTTTGTAATGCCCACCTATATCAACACGAGAGTTGGGAATAATACGTTTTGACTTTGGACCGACGTATTTTTTTTCAAAAAATACGGCATTTTTTTTAAATACGTATTTTTTGTATTTTTTAGAAGAATGCGTATGTACATACATGTACCATACATCATAGTGAGCCATCAGCGAAGTGTCCAAAGCGCAGAAATCGGTACATAAGTAGGTCGAATGCTGTAAAATTGCAAGCTGTAAAGCACGCAAGTGGACGTGTAGGAGTGTGTGCGCGCACTGTGCGTACGTGTGTGTGTGTGAAGTGAGGGTGTGGGTGAGTGAGTGGTGCCTAAGCGGAGTAATGAGCGACTAGGAGATTTTGGCATCCAACAAAGTGAGCAATGAAAGCGCGCAGCTAAGAACGCGACGCAGGGCGCGACGCAGAGATTAAGGGCGCTGAGAAGAGCTAGCAATAGCAAAAGCTTGCAAAAAGCTAGCAAAACCAATTATTGGGGCTGCGTCCGCTGCGTCCAAAACCTACGGTAAGCAAAACCTAAGCGTCGTAGGAATATGTGATGAAAAACAAATCGTCTTGTGGTAAGTCTAGCCACCCACACATGTCACATATGCGCTTCAATTTAGAGTACATTGATTAACAACAAATGTTTTATTATATATTGCAGGTTGACCCAACAAAATACAGGCTTACGACTCCGATTTACGACTATGACTTTACGATTACGACTACGACCGTATTTTGCTAGAATAAGATACAGGCGGCGATGTATTATTTTTAAAAAAATACGTGTATTTTTTTTTAAATAGAAGACGTGTATTTTTTTTAGAAAAAATACGCGCCCAACTCTAATCAACACGTACTGACTGGAACAATTTCGAGAAAGCAGGGAGAAGCGGTTAACATTGATCTAAAATCGCTGCAGATTGTAGCTTGGCGCTGGTGATGCACGAATATATACCTTCAGTAACGTGCGACTGCGAGGCAGACAATCACAAAACATAGAGTGATACACACCCAGCCGCAACTATGCTCGCTAACGACGCCGCTAAGCACACTGAGTGCCAGTTTCTGTGCAGACTCTCTAACTTTTCTTGCAGCCAAAGACACGAAAGCAAAAACACCAGAACCAAGGCTGTCCACCCACTGGCGAAGCAAAGTATTTGCACTGAAAAGTGCTCAGACAGAACTTCGCCCTGCCCGCGGAACGGATAATCGCCTAATAACATACCTTCGACAAGATTTCCAACCCGATTCCGCAGCGATTGCTGTAGAAGGATGGCGAATTGCAGGAGGCAGCAGAGTTGAGCGCCGAAAGCGATTTCAGTTGTTGCGCAGAGAAGAAAAATTGCCGATGCAATCCACGTAAGAAAGCCCTGATAGCGGAGCAGCCATTGCATCGTCGTCGGTTCTCTACGTAAATTCAACGAGTACACAACAGTGTCGCCTTCTAAAACACAACTGCTGTAGCCGACCCGAAGCAACGATAGCACTGCAAATTACCAAACCAGTGCGAAGGGTGGCATCGTCCGTCCGTCCGGTAAGAATCGTCCATTGGCCAAACTTGATCCTGCGCTCGAAACTCTGGGATTTAAATCTCGCTGACTTGCGTTACACAATGTCGCCGGTGTAGAGCGAGAAGCGATACCAATATGTTGTTAGCGTTGGATATTTCGCCGACGAGGTGGTCCAAGAGACGGTCTGCTCGGTAGTCGACGCCGTCGACCGCAGTGTCGAACTCGATCGGGCACGTTTGTAGTGCCGAACCAGCCGATAGGGAGCAGTGGACGAAAATGTCGACATAGACGATAAAGAAGCACTTGGGGAAACAATACAAGGTTGCCCAGTCGACCTTGTATATCGACCATCTGCGGCGATACTCCATGGGTAGAATGATGTTTTCGATTGGAGAATGGGAAAGATGCACCCGTTTCGCACTGAAGGAAGCTCAGGAAGCCATAGGATGGGTAGTTTTCCAGCTCCCAGGTCGTACACAACAAAGAATGGGATGTGCACATTCCCTTTAGATACCATGTTTGGGATGCGTTCATCACCGAATGTCTACAGTAGGCACTTGTATGTACGTCACACACACACACACACACACACACACACACACACACACACACACACACACACCAACACACACACACACACACACACACCCAAAGCGACAGCTCCTCTGATCTTCGCGAGCGACAGCGAGTGAAACTTGTTAATCTGAATTGAAAACACTCAACCCGTAATATGGATCGCAAGGTTCAGACGAGACTCCACTAACCCAGCGCACGCGCACGGGAGCGAAGCTGAAGAAGACGCGGGTGTTGTTGGGCGGACCAGGGCCGACGTGCAGCGCCAGTTCCGGCCGCAGACTGCGGTCGTAGCTGCTGTTGCCCACCAGCTCGTCCAGCTGTTCGTATTTCAGGTGCTCCATCATTATCGACTCGACCGAGAGGACCGCCAACGCTGCCAGGGCGAGTCGCGACACCAGCATTCTGATGTGTAGCGCCGGCTAATGTGGCATGCGGTGCCCACTCAAGAGCTATACATGTACAGTCAGATGCAAAGCTGATAAGTGTATGAGCCCATACTGACATATGAGCCGTGTTTATATACCCGGCCAATCAAAAAAGCCCATTCCATGCTCTCGTTTTGCGATGCTATAGGTGATGTAATTGTATACTAATGTTGGCCAGCACAACTGCACAACAACATCCACTTACCTATACCTACCGGTATTAGGTATGTAATGTGTATATGTCCAAGTGCAACGAGAATCTCTCTACGTCGATTCTACATGCGCAGGGTAACGAAGACGATAACTACGACCATATCCTGGGTATGCATGCACCAATGAACGCGCGATGTAGCAGAAGGTTAAAAAAATGAATGCCTAGGGTGTACATTCAGGGACATGGGTAGGCCGTCTTTCTTCCGCTTGTTGCAGTAATGTCCGGCTTTTTATTTATGTCAGTTTAAGTCTTGAACGGTCAATGTCAGTGCGGCTGTGATCTATACATATGTTGAATTGTGCATGAAGTGGTCGGGTCGAGCTCGGGTCGAGCTACCTAAACTTCTAAATCAATAAATAAATATTTTTTTACAAAAGGCAGATTTCAAAACCAGTCGAACCAATTGTACGAAAGACAACAGAGCAGCAGAATGACGGCTGTCACACACAATGTGTAGAACCATCTGTCGTACGTCAAAACCAATTTCACTATTGCATGTCGCGTTCTCAATTCTCGAAGTAGCGCTCCCAACGTCCTGCACGCCAGCGCGACGAACGCAGCACTCATTGACACCGCCAGAAGAACTTCAAAACACTGTTCTGGGCGTGCGTGCGTGCGTGCGTGCGTGCGTGCGTGCGTGCGTGCGTGCGTGCGTGCGTGCGTGCGTGCGTGCGTGCGTGCGTGCGTGCGAATTCTAGCGCTCAATAAACCGCTGTCTTTTGTATGCAAGAGTTCTTAACATTCCATGACTTGCACAATTGACTTCAAACACTATTGACAGAAAGTTAATCAGAAGTAATGTCACTGTCCACTCGTCTTTAAAGCAAACTCTCTGTTGGTACGAGTTATTGAGCAGTGTCCACTGGGCGAACCTAATAACCGGCGCGTCTAAACTGAATACTGTTCTTCTACTAAACTCAGAATAAAAAGACAAGAAGTGTCCATATTCTATGTAATGTCTGCTGTAGCCACAGGCAGGACTAGGACACCGGTACATACGGAATCTCTTTTACGATAAATTCCCTAATATACAGAGTGCTTGTATTCGCAATGAGCGTACGTCTTTTATTCTAGTTGCAACAATGCATTGTGTTTATGTACGATGAGGTGTCATGGCAAAGCATAGCGCCCGTCCGCTTCGTGGCACTACTACTGAGAACGACTCGTGCACTGTGCAGTAGGGATGAGCATGGGCGGGGCCGGCCCGGCCCCGCCCGGGCCCGGCCCGGCCCGTGGGCCGGGCCGGGCCGGAATTCCAGGCCCGTTTTGCGGGCCGGGCCGGGCCGGGCCTGCGTTTTGAGGGTGCGGGCCGGGCCGGGCCGGGCCGGACGTTCTTGGCTGGCCAACATAGATAGCTACCTATGTAATGCATTGTAAGTATCGGCGACTATTCTGCACCATATTAGCAACTTTGTACTTTATGACGCGCGTCTTTCGCCCTCAAATGGTGCAAAGGCCGTAAAATGGTTGTGAACTGCGATTCTGAGAGGTGGATGCGCCATTCCGTTAAGTAAATCACGCAAATTGGCATACGGTATTTCAGTAAATTGTACACTGTAGTGACTGTACTTATTTCGTGTTGCGGGCCGGGCCGGGCCGGGCCTGCGATATTGAGCAGGTGGACGGGCCGGGCCGGGCCGGGCCTGGATTTTGAGGGTGCGGGCCGGGCCGGGACGGGCCGGACTATCTGGCGGGCCGGGCCGGGCCGAGATGTGCAGGCCCGTGCTCATCCCTACTGTGCAGTAAGTACCTCTTGCCTCTAGAAGTCGGCTCTAGCGCCGATGTCGTATTCTAATTGGGCGGTGCTGTCAGTCGGCTGGAGCACGACGCCGTTGTCGGGACCGGGCCCGAACTGGAGGCCGCACGTCGCCGTGTCGCCCGGCCTCGCGGTGCGGAGGTCGCAGTCGACTGCGGAGCGGACATTTAGATAGGTGGAGGCTCGCGGGTCACGCTGCTCGCCAATGACTCTGACCTCCTTGCCTCCCCGCGACAACAGCCGTCTCTGAAGGAAGCGTCAATGCTAATGAAGCGGAAAACATTGCGATCGAACTGTTCGAGTCATGACACGCGAGCAAAGTGACACACAACCCAAAGGATATTCTGTGCAGTAAGTACTACACTGCTGTGGAACTGTGTGTGGTCTCATTTTCCATCCCAGCCAACATATTCCAACCAAACAGAAGTGTGCGCGCGATTATTTACTGTACACGTACGTGAAATCGGGGTAAAATACGTAAAAGTAGCGATGTCACCAAAAATTGCTGATGAATTATTTTTTTAATTTTTAACTATTAAAAAATTCCAAATAATTTTTTATTTAATTTTTAATTATTAAAATATTCGAAATGATTTTTTATTTAATTTTTAAAAGTTAAAGAATGCTCAAGAATTATTTAAATTATTTAATTAACTAATTTTTTAACTGCGTATTTTTAAAGTGTGCATTTGGGCTGCATGTACATACTGTACTTCTGTGGTAGCATGCATGCATGCAAGAATGCAACAAATCCATGCCTGTCACCTTGGGGCTCCTGTGAGGTCATCTACTGTAAGGTGGATGACCCCAGTACACCTTCTTCAAGAGCAAGCAAATCTTCATATGAAGTGGACTCCTACACATTGAAGAGAAGAGAAGTATCTGATGCGGTGCGCGCATGGCAATGCACTATGCATGTCACGTCTCAATGAAGTAGACCCTTGAATTAAACTGCTGAGCGAACTTTGAATTTACCAATGTGTCAATTGAGCTGTAAGACGAGGCTGAGTGTGAGATGGGGACTTAGGATTTGTGATAGAGAGTTTTTGTGGCTACTTACGCGCACAATGTTGCGCACACTCTCACACACTCATTCACACTTACTGTCGAGCACACAGATTACTTCATTATACCCGATTAAGTTCAATGTACAGCGTCATATGTCATGTTCTAAGAACACCACTTCCTTCCATTCCAATGTTTGCAATGGATGAGTCCATTCTAAAACCTACTGAAATGATTACAAATGAACACACCCTCCACTGAGTGTGACAGGACTGAAAGGAAAGACAATAAATTTGCTTCCAACAAAATGCCAATGATGATATGGTTGTAGAGGTAGACACCACTAATCGATGGGAAAAGACAAACTTGCCATGAACTACTTGAAAAGTCTGTTAAAAAATCAATTTTTTTAAGCGTGTAATTAAAAAATTGTTAAAAAAATATTGCCAAGAATTATTTATTTAATTTTTAACTTTTAAAAAATTCCAAATAATTATTTAATTAATTTTTAATAAAAAATTCTGCATATCAGAATTATTTTTTTAACAATTTTTGTTTTTTAATGTACTTAAAATATTATTTTGAATTATTTATTTAATTAAATTTTTATTTTTGGTGACATCGCTACGTAAAAGATGCGATCATATTCAAACCCATTTAGCAGTTGAGGGACCGAAGGTAGCCAGATTTCAGGTCCCTGGGCAGTTCGAAAATGCGCCAACAGTGTTCCTTTGTCAAGTGGTACATGGAATCGCTCGTCCAGCCATGCCTGCCAATCTGTACTTATGTAATTTATCTTATCGCCCATACATGTATACACTGTATGGGTACATACCGTAAACCCTATAATTAGCCCCCCCCCCTATAATTAGCCCCCCCCCCCCTATAATAATACACCCTCCCAAGACCACTTTGAGTTAATAAGCCCGCCCCCCTATAATTACGCCCCCTCTCTAAATGAACCATCGTCTAAAAGGCACATGTTTCCATGTCTGGGTGTATGTATGGTCGCGTATGTGTATGTATGTACACGTATGGGCATGTGAGACTGTGTGAGAGTGTGTTAGAGTGTACCAACGTGTGTGCACAGTAGGGATGAGCACGGGCCTGCACATCTCGGCCCGGCCCGGCCCGCCAGATAGTCCGGCCCGTCCCGGCCCGGCCCGCACCCTCAAAATCCAGGCCCGGCCCGGCCCGGCCCGTCCAACTGCTCAATATCGCAGGCCCGGCCCGGCCCGGCCCGCAACACGAAATAAGTACAGTCACTACAGTGTACAATTTACTGAAATACCGTACGCCAATTGGCGTGATTTACTTAACGGAATGGCGCATCCACCTCTCAGAATCGCAGTTCACAACCATTTTACGGCCTTTGCACCCTTTGAGCGCGAAAGACGCGCGTCATAGAATACAAAGTTGCCACTAGCGGATCCAGACGGGGGGGAGAGGGGGTCTCCCCCTCCTGTCAGCTCAGATTTGGGGGGGAAGGAGGGGGAGAGATCGGGGGGAAAAGCAGGAAAGAAGGGCAAGCACAGGGGAAAATGGGCAGATTTTTACGTTTTCCTTTAATTGAGGCACTCAACAGTGCAAAATTTTCGCCTGCGGCGCTGTGGTTCTCTTCCAGCTCACGATTGATTCGTAAGAGTGCGAAAAAATACCGTCATTTTTGTCTATTCCACAGTAGTGTAGTTTGTGTGGTAAAAAGAAATTGACCTTCTCCCCCCTCTGTCAGAAAATCCTGGATCCGCAGTTGCTAATACGGTGCAGAATAGTCGCAGATACTTACAATGCATTACATAGGTAGCTATCTACGTTGGCCAGCCAAGAACGTCCGGCCCGGCCCGGCCCGGCCCGCACCCTCAAAACGCAGGCCCGGCCCGGCCCGGCCCGCAAAACGGGCCTGGAATTCCGGCCCGGCCCGGCCCATGCTCATCCCTAGTGCACAGCGCCTTTTTCCCTTAAAAATCGCCTCCACGCGCCTTTTTGCCCACACATCTTCCCACTCATCGACACTTCCAGTTTATAAGCCCCTCCCCCTATAATTTGCCCCCCCCCCCCCTATAATTATACACCCTCCTAGAGCTCGAACGAAAAAATTAGCCCCCGGGGGGCTAATTATAGGGTTTACGGTAGGTACCGGTGTGAATTTTATACAAATCTTTATTGTTTTACTATAAAGAAAGAATCGCACTCAAAGAAAGTAACAGCCAAAGTCAAGAGTGAGACTCACCGATGCCAGTATCCCAGTGACCGTCGCCTGAGTTTCCAGCCGACTCTAAGACAGGTTTGCCTGTGGGCACTTGTGTTGTGGCTGTGTTTTTTGTTTATTTTTTTATTAAATGAAAAGGCATGTTTTTTGGTGACGTCGCTACGCACATGACGTTGGTTTAAAAGTTGACCCCACGTGTCCAAAGACAATTAGATACGTACCGTACAATACCTGTAGGATTGCGGGTATTTTTCTCTGCGTACATAGGTACTTACGTTGTCCTCGCTGCACTTTCCGCTGAAGTGCACTGAGAGGAGAGTAGACAGTGCAGACAGACAGACTGGCTGAGCGTGGCCATGCAGGCGATCGATGAGCCGCCACGCGTGTTACGCCGAGTCCCTTGCGATGCGCTCTGGATCCTCTTCCGTAATAGTTTCTCCAGACACGATCATGCCTAAGCTCTCTGCATCGACTTTGTCAGCCCTCGGTGTCTTCCGCGCATGCGCGCACGCGAATCAATTCAGCGGGTGCGTGCTGCAAGGCTGAAGTTTCACGCGTGCTTTTCCAATGACCTACGTAGTCTGTGACATCCGCCCGACAAAGATTGGGACGGATTCCACAAAGTGTGTACGAATTCACAAAGTGCTTACGAGAGCGACACAAGGAACAGAACCAAAGAAGTGTGCACTACAATTGGATTACCCCCTCCTAAGCCCTAAGGGCTTAGGCAATACAACTGTGCTTGTCCTACAGCGAGCGTATACTAAGTACGTGGAATTGGCACGAGACAACATCAAATCGCTGCCGGCAGTTGTGTGTTCGTGATCTTTTCATCGGCCGTTTCGTGCGCGTGGGACGCAGCTCTTGTTTGCCCCTCTAGTTGGATTTGGCCGCAATGTTGCTGGCAACAGCGACGGTGGTGACTGCCGCGGGCGCTCGGCTGCGGTTGGGTGCGAGTGTGGCGGGTAGGAGGAAGCGGAGGAGCTGCTCCCTGGCCGGGGTGCTCATGGCGACGATGACGAACGGATTGATGAGGCAGAGCAGGTCCATGGTGCCGTAGTAGAAGGGCGCGACTACCTCGAAGTCGGTGCCCTCGAGCAGCAGCAGCATCGAGTACGCCATGCCGGCCGCCTGCGCGCGCCCGTCCGAGTGCCCCCTGCCCAATTGGATGGGCCCGATCGCCTCGCGCCTCGACTACCTGGGCGAAGATGACGAGCGCGCAGAGGGAGAGCTTGATCTCGACCCACTGGAGCTGGTCGCTGCGAGTCGTCAGCACGCGCACCACCATCACCGCGTACACGAGCGCCATGAGCGCGCAGCTCGCGATCGAGAGAATGCTCTGAAGGGACACTGCCTCCGTTTTTTTGACAAGTGCACGAGGTATGCATGTAGGCTATGCATAGGGCAATGCAGCAGGCCTCGTCTATGAATGGTTTTTGCGCAGTGAAGCGGTGTGGAGGAAGGAAAGTGCGCACCGTTCCCAGGAAGTAGAGTCCCGCGTAGGGGTCCCAGAAGATGAGATAGACGTCGGTGGAGTTGGGCACGCTCCGCTCGAAGGTGCAGTGCGCCGCCGGGAAGTAGATGACGATGCAGACGACCGTCGGCAGCGCCCACTGCACCAGGAACAGCCAGCGCAGCGTGCTCCCGCTCCAGATCTATAGCGCGCCAATGGCTGAACAGTCTAGGGCGCCGCATTCCCCATGCTGATGCGCACCGTCCCCGTCGAGGTTCGACTCCAGCCACGATTTCAATGAGCAATCCCCCCCCCCTTTTGGTGGAACACATTATAATGTACGTATATATACGTCAAGTTTTCATTATCGGTTTCGTCGCGCCCTACGTACAATGTACAGTATGTGCATACATACAGAATATGGCCGAATACAAACAGAGCAGCGCAAGAGCTACAATAGTCACCTTTTCATGTCTCGCGGGGTAGAGGATGGCGGTGAAGCGGTTCAGCGACAGCATGGCCACGCCGAGCATCTGCGTGCTCAGCAGCTGCAGGGCGACCGTGAAGCAAATGTTGCAGAACCACTGAATGCGAGCGAGTCCACTCTCGGCTTCGACTCACGCTACGGGCAGAGACGCGACGTACGGGATCGAGAGCGGTGTAGAAGTCGTAGAAGAAGCCGAGCAGGCGCGGCCGCGACAGCGTCCACTGGTGCACGGCGCCCTGCCAACGGACGCGACGTCTATTCACTCTGCTCGCCTCTACCATACAGTGGGGGTCTCAGCTTTGGCCGAGTAGTCGGGTGGGGGGGGGGGATCAGTGCGCATCGGAGCTCGACTACTCGGGACGGCGCTGCACCGAACGCTGCCCGCAGTGTGCACTGCATTGCACTGTTGTCGGCAGTCGGGACTCGGGAGGGGTGGGGGGCGTAGTGAGTGGGGCTCCTCGGCTCGCCTGTATGTCGGAGATGCCGACGGACAAGGAGATGGTGAAGAAGGAGGCCTTGAGGCGGTCGTCGTGCCGTCTGCCGCGCCAGAGGGAGAGCAGGAACGCGACGTAGAAGGGGATGCAGATCGAGTAGGCGATCGCCGACACCAGCTGCTGCCAGCAGACCCACGTCTCGCACGTCATGCTCTCTCCTGCAGCAAGGCATCTGACCAAATGGCACTATTTCGGTGTCAGCAGACGCGGTATAGTAAAACGTACAACGTGCGTTTCAAACGACTATGGTAGGTATATGTACGCATAGTTTCCAACAAGGAATACATGTCATCAAACCGTTTGATGTTCAGTTTGTGCCGATGCGAATCAACCCTGAATCTACCCAGAAGATTTGTCGGCTGGTTCGTGAATTCCTTCTGCAACTGAAGACAAAAGTCGTATTCGATAGGAATGGCGCGGGGTGTTTGTCGGGCCGACGACATGGACTAGCTAGGTAATTAATTGCAAAAGCGACGGCACGCGGCAGCTGAATCGATTCGCGTGCGCGCATGCGCAACTGAAGGGTGACAAAGTCGGTGCAGAGACCTTGGGCAAGATCGTGTCTGGAGAATAGATTAAGGAAAACGATCAAAAGAGCATCGCAAGGGATTCTGCGTGACACGCAGGGCGGCTCAGGTCCCTGCATGGCGAGGCTCAGCCGGTGCACTGTCTGCTCTGGAAATAGAAGTGAAAGCAGTGCACTTCAGCGGAAAGTGCAGCAAGGGCAACGTACGTACCTATGTACGCGCAGAGTTGGGAAGAAAAGTGCAGCAATCCTGCAAGCGAGGTATGCCGTGCATAAATCTTTCAATGGTGCCCCTGGGACACTATTCTTTCAACCTCTTCTTACCCGGGGGCACTATTGGAGGGGGCATTATTGGAGGGGGCTTTATACGTACTTTCAACCCATAAAATTTTGAATGGCACTGCAAATTTCGCTGTCAAAATGTGTGCGCAATGTAAACGAGCCTGATGTGGCGCCTGATTCCGTCATCCCGCGAGCGTGTCTCCATCCCACCTCATATGTCGACATTAGCGCTC
>JASAMY010000621.1:0-21635 GCA_030248085.1 Paralinhomoeus sp. GSCO2_6 | reverse complement strand
CTACTTACAACTCCGGCGGCTGTCCGTCTGTGTCTGCGTGTCTGCTGCGTCCTGGCTATAACTCTCGAACGGCTCGACGGATCCGGACGGGCGATGGCTCGTTCGACTCGGCCTCGCTCCGCATTTCGACAGACGCTATTCGTTTTGGCGACAAATATCGATAATACCGATAAATAGCGAAAATAAAATTCTGGGAAAAACATTTTGGTGGGTGCGACTTTTGGTGCGACTAATGTTTTGTTTACGCGTTACAATGATACGCGTTTCTTAGAAAGCCTGCATGCGTCAAGAAAACCTAACTCTCAAACGGCTCGACGGATCCGGATGGGCGATGGCTTGATGGAGTCGGCCTCACCCGGCATTTTCAAATTTGCTAGTCGTTTCGGCGATAAATATCTGTAAGTGGCGAAAGTGGCGAAAACAAGTGAAAACGGTGCACCTATGCAAACATGCATGCATCCACATCCACGTCCAAGCAACGATAATTGATGCGTCCGCATCGACATCCCATTCGACATCGACACACAACCAATCCTAAAAACTAAACAAATCGACAGCAATATCGCATGCGTGCACGGATAAAGATGTGATGTGACTCGTTCGACCCGCCATTGCTAGAAACAGTCTCAGATGTGAACGGCGTATGCCAACAGTGTCAACATTTGGCAGAGTTGCTAAAAACGCTTTCCAAAAATGCGAACGACTGCAAAAGACCTAGGCGCCCTGGCAAACAGAAAGGAGGGATTCGGCACGCCCGCCAGCTCAGGACTGGTGGATGCGGATGGCGGCCAACTCAGGCGGACCTTCGCAACCACTAGAGCACTCTCGTCACGTGGACTGGATGGCACGCTGAACAGCTGGGGCGATCGACAGGTGGAGGGATTTGGCACGCCTGCCAGCTCAGGACCGATGGACGCGTATGGCGGCCAACTCAGGCGGACCTTCGCAGCCACTAGAGCACTCTCGTCACGTGGATGGCACGCTGAACAGCTGGGGCGATCGACAGGCGGAAGGATTCGGCACGCCCGCCAGCTCAGGACCGATGGACGCGTATGGCGGCCAACTCAGGCGGACCTTCGCAGCCACTAGAGCACTCTCGTCACGCGGACTGGATGGCATGCTGAACAGCTGGGGCGATCGACAGGCGGACTGGACGGCACGCTGAACAGCTAGCGCGATCGACAGGTGGCCTGGACGCAGTGGACAACGCTGAACAGCTAGGGCGATCGACAGGCGGCCTGGACGCAGTGGACAACACTGAACAGCTAGGACGATCGTCAGGCGAACTGGACAGCACACTGAACAGCTAGAGCGATCGACAGGCGGACTGGATGGCAGGCTGATCAGGTAGCGCGATCGACAGGCGAACTGGACGGCACGCTGAACAGGTGGGGCGATCGACAGGCAGACTGGACGGCATGCTGAACAGCTGGGGCGCTCAACAGGCGGACCAGTCGACCTACTGAACAACAAGAGCGCTCGACATGCACACCAGTCGACCCACTGAACAGCTAGCGCGCTCGTTATGCGGACCAGTCGGCACGCCAAACAAATAGCGCTCGACACACGAACTGACTTGATGGCATGCTGATTGGCTATCGCAGTTGAGACATTGCCAGTTAGCTGCGCTTGGCACGTGGACTAGCTCGAGATTGTGGCCGACTCAGAGATGGGTTGCTACATAGGTGGCTGAGTGGCCGAAGGCCGCTACGGGCGTCTAGTCTACTTACAACTCCGGCGGCTGTCTGTGCGTGCGTGCGTGCGTGCGTGCGTCCGGACTATAACTCTCGAACGGCTCGACGGATCCGGACGGGCGATGGCTCGTTCGACTCGGCATCGCGCCGCATTTCGTCAGACGCTATTCGTTTTGTTCATAATTACCGGTAATACCGATAAATAGCGAAAATACGACTCTGGGACAAATATTTTGGTGCGACTAATGTTTTGTTCAGTTACAACGACGCGCGTTTCTTATAAAGCGTGCATGCGTCAAGAAAACTTAACTCACAAACGGCTCGACGGATCGGGACGGGCGATGGCTCGATCGACTCGGCCTCGCCTCGCATGCGCCAGGAAGCTGCTCGTTTTGGCCACAAGTACCGATAAGTGCCGAAAATGGCGAAATTAGCAAAATTCTGGCATTGCATAAAATACACCCACAACACCGACACTGCCTGTCGGTGTCTTTTACTACGCTTGAACCTAAAGGGGTAAGTAGTATACCTAAAAGGGCAAGGAAAGAAACGATCCTAAAAACTAAACAACACGACGGCAATATAGCATGCGTTCATGGATAAGGATGCGACGTGGCTCGTTCGACCAGCCATCGCCAGAACGTTTCTCAAATGTGAATGGCATTTGCCAACAGTTGGTCAATTTGTCAGAGTTGCTAAAAACGCTTTTACGAAAATTCGAACCACTGCAAAAGACCAACGGACGCACATGGCGGCCGACTCAGATGGATCCTCACGGCCAGTCGGCCAGACCTTTGCAGCCAGTTGGCGCGCACGATGCATGGCCTTGTCATCACGCCGAACAGTAGGGTGCTCTACCGGCAGACTGGACTGCATGCTGAACAGCTAGCGCGATTGACAGGCGGACTGGATGGCGCACTGAACAGCTAGTGCGACTGACAGGCGGACTGGACGGCACGCTGAACAGCTAGCGTGATTGACAGATGGACTGGACAGCACGCTCAACAGCTGGGGCGATCGACAGGCAGACTGGACGACACGCTGAACAGCTAGCGCGACTGATAGGCGGACTGGACGGCATGCTGAACAGCTAGCGCGATCGTCAGGTGGACTGGACAGGACGCTGAACGGCTAGCGCGATTGACAGGCGGACTGGATGGCGCACTGAACAGCTAGCGTGATTGACAGGCGGACTGGACGGTATGCTGAACAGCTAGCGCGATCGACAGGTGGACTGGACAGCACGCTGAACAGCTAGCGCGATTGACAGGCGGACTGGATGGCGCACTGAACAGCTAGCGCGATCGACAGGCAGACTGGACGACACGCTGAACAGCTAGCGCGACTGACAGGCGGACTGGATGGCATGCTGAACAGCTAGCGCGATCGACAGGTGGACTGGACAGCACGCTGAACGGCTAGCGCGATTGACAGGCGGACTGGATGGCGCACTGAACAGCTAGCGCGATTGACAGGCGGACTGGATGGCGCACTGAACAGCTAGCGCGACTGACAGGCGGACTGGACGGCATGCTGAACAGCTAGCGCGATTGACAGGCGGACTGGATGGCGCACTGAACAGCTAGTGCAACTGACAGGCGGACTGGAGGGCACGCTGAACAGCTAGCGTGATTGACAGATGGACTGGACATCACGCTCAACAGCTGGGGCGATCGACAGGCAGACTGGACGACATGCTGAACAGCTAGCGCGACTGACAGGCGGACTGGACGGCACGCTGAACAGCTAGCGCATATGACAGACAACATATGACCCACAAAACAGCTAGCGCGCTTGTCACAGGGACCAGTCAGCACGCCAAACAGGTAACGCACTCGTCAGTCACGGGGACGAGTCAACCCACTGAACAGTTAGTGCGCTTGTCACATGGACCAATCAGCATGCCAAACAGGTAGCGCAATCGTCACAGGGACGAGTCGACCCACTAAACAACTAGCGCAATGGAGAGGTGGACTGGATGGCACGCTGAATAGCTAGCCCGCTTGACAGGTGGACTGGACGGGGACGGGGGGGGGGTGGCCGAAGGCCACTACGGGCGTCTGGGACAAACATTTTGGTGTGACTAATGTTTCTCCCGCAGGGAACGCGTCTTTTAGAAAACGATCAGTTTTTCGGTTCTCTCAAACAGCTCGACGGATCTGGATGGGCGATGGCTTGATCGACTCGGCCTCGCCCGGCATTTCCATATATGCTGCTGGTTTCAACGATAAATACCGATAAATGGTGAAAGTGACAAAAAGAAGCGAAAACGGTGTTTCTAAGGTCTAAAGGGGTAAGTAGTAAGCCTAAAGGGGCAAGAAGGAAACAAACGGTACTGTAATGGAAACAAGCGATCCTAAAAGGAAACTAAACAAAATCGACAGCAATATCGCCTGCGTGCACGGATAAAGGTGCGATGCGGCTCGTTCGACCTGTCATCGCTAGAACCGGTTTCAGATGTGAACAGCATATGCCAACAGTCGACCCACTGAACAGATGGCGCGCCAAGCAGCTAGCGCGCTGGACAGGCGGACTGGATGGCATGCTGAACAGCTGGGGCGATCGACAGGCGGACTGGACGGCACGCTGAAAACCTGGGGCGATCGACAGGCGGACTAGACGGCAGGCTGAACAGCTAGCTCGATCGACAGGCGGACTGGACGGCATGCTGAACAGCTGGGGCGATCAACAGGCGGACTGGACGGCACCCTGAACAGCTAGCTCGATCGACAGGCGGACTGGATGGCTGGCTGAACAGCTAGCTCGATCGACAGGCGGACTGGCTGGACGGCATGCTGAACAGCTAGCGCGATCGACAGGGGGACTGGATGGCAGGCTGAACAGCTAGCTCGATCGACAGGCGGACTGTCTGGACGGCATGCTGAACAGCTAGCTCGATCGACAGGCGGACTGGCTGGACGGCACGCGGCACAGCTAGCTCGATCGACAGGTGAACTGGATGGCACGCTGGACAGCTGGGGCGATCGACAGGCGGACTGGATGGCACGCTGGACAGCTGGGGCGATCGACAGGCGGACTGGACGGCACGCTGAACAGCTAGCGCGATCGACAGGCGGACTGGACGGCACACTGAACAGCTGGGGCGATCGACAGGCGGACTGGCTGGACGGCACGCTGAGCGGCTAGCGCGATTGACAGGTGGACTGGACGGCACGCTGGACAGCTGGGGCGATCGACAGGCGGACTGGACGGCACGCTGAACAGCTAGCGCGATCGACAGGTGGACTGGACGGCACGCTGAACAGCTGGGGCAATAGACAGGCGAACTGGACGGCATGCTGAACAGCTAGCGCAATCGACAGGCGGACTGGATGGCACGCTGAACAGCTAGCGCGATCGACAGGCGGACTGGCTGGACGGCACACTGAACATCTAGCGCGATCGACAAGTAGACTGGATGGCACACTGAACAGCTAGCGCGATCGACAGGTGGACTGGACGGCATGCTGAACAGCTAGCGCAATCGACAGGCGGACTGGATGGCACGCTGAACAGCTAGCGCGATCGACAGGCGGACTGGCTGGACGGCACACTGAACATCTAGCGCGATCGACAAGTAGACTGGATGGCACACTGAACAGCTAGCATGCTCGACAGGTGGGCTGGATGGGGGGGGGGGGGGGTGGCCGAAGGCCGCTACGGGCGTCAAGTCTACTTACAACTCCGGCGGTTGTCTGTGTATGTCTGCGTGTCGCGTCCGGGCTATAACTCTCGAACGGCTCGACGGATCCGGACGGGCGATGGCTCGTTCGACTCGGCCTCGCTCCGCATTTCGACAGACGCTATTCGTTTTGGCGACAAATATCGATAATACCGATAAATAGCGAAAATAAAATTCTGGGAAAAACATTTTGGTGTGACTAATGTTTGTCCTGCAGGGAACGCGTCTTTTAGAAAACGATTACTTTTTCGGTTCTCTCGAACGGCCCGACGGATCTGGATGGGCGATGGCTTGATCGACTCGGCCTCGCCCGGCATTTCCATATATGCTGCTGGTTTCAACGATAAATACCGATAAATGGTGAAAGTGACAAAAAGAAGCGAAAACGGTGTTTCTAAGGTCTAAAGGGGTAAGTAGTAAGCCTAAAGGGGCAAGAAGGAAACAAACGGTACTGTAATGGAAACAACCGATCCTAAAAGGAAACTAAACAAAATCGACAGCAATATCGCCTGCGTGCACGGATAAAGGTGCGATGCGGCTCGTTCGACCTGTCATCGCTAGAACCGGTTTCAGATGTGAACAGCATATGCCAACAGTCGACCCACTGAACAGATGGCGCGCCAAGCAGCTAGCGCGCTGGACAGGCGGACTGGATGGCACGCTGAACAGCTGGGGCGATCGACAGGCGGACTGGACGGCACGCTGAAAACCTGGGGCGATCGACAGGCGGACTAGACGGCAGGCTGAACAGCTAGCTCGATCGACAGGCGGACTGGCTGGACGGCAGGCTGAACAGCTAGCGCGATCGACAGGCGGACTGGACGGCACGCTGAACAGCTGGGGCGATCAACAGGCGGACTGGACGGCACCCTGAACAGCTAGCGCGATCGACAGGCGGACTGGATGGCTGGCTGAACAGCTAGCTCGATCGACAGGCGGACTGGCTGGACGGCACGCTGAACAGCTAGCGCGATCGACAGGGGGACTGGATGGCAGGCTGAACAGCTAGCTCGATCGACAGGCGGACTGTCTGGACGGCACGCTGAACAGCTAGCGCGATCGACAGGGGGACTGGATGGCAGGCTGAACAGCTAGCTCGATCGACAGGCGGACTGTCTGGATGGCATGCTGAACAGCTAGCTCGATCGACAGGCGGACTGGCTGGACGGCACGCTGAACAGCTAGCGCGATCGACAGGGGGACTGGATGGCAGGCTGAACAGCTAGCTCGATCGACAGGCGGACTGGCTGGACGGCACGCTGAACAGCTAGCGCGATCGACAGGGGGACTGGATGGCAGGCTGAACAGCTAGCTCGATCGACAGGCGGACTGTCTGGACGGCATGCTGAACAGCTGGGGCGATCAACAGGCGGACTGGACGGCACGCTGAACAGCTAGCGCGATCGACAGGCGGACTGGACGGCAGGCTGAACAGCTAGCTCGATCGACAGGCGGACTGGATGGACGGCATGCCGAACAGCTAGCTCGATCGACAGGCGGACTGGCTGGACGGCACGCTGAACAGCTAGCGCAATCGACAGGCGGACTGGACGGCACGCTGGACAGCTGGGGCGATCGACAGGCAGACTGGACGGCACGCTGAACAGCTAGCGCGATCGACAGACGGTCTGGACGGCATGCTGGACAGCTGGGGCGATCGACAGGCAGACTGGACGGCACGCTGAACAGCTAGCGCGATCGACAGGTGGACTGGACGGCACGCTGAACAGCTGGGGCGATTGACAGGCGGACTGGACGGCACGCTGAACAGCTAGCGCGATCGACAGGCGGACTGGACGGCACGCTGGACAGCTGGGGCGATCGACAGGCAGACTGGACGGCACGCTGAACAGCTAGCGCGATCGACAGGTGGACTGGACGGCACGCTGAACAGCTGGGGCGCTTGACAGGCGGACTGGACGGCATGCTGAACAGCTAGCGCAATCGACAGGCGGACTGGACGACACGCTGAACAGCTAGCGCGATCGACAGGCGGACTGGATGGCACACTGAACAGCTAGGGCGATCGACAGGCGGACTGGACGGCATGCTGAACAGCTAGCGCGATCGACAGGCGGACTGGACGGCACGCTGGACAGCTGGGGCGATCGACAGGCGGACTGGACGGCATGCTGAACAGCTAGCGCGATCGACAGGCGGACTGGCTGGATGGCACGCTGAGCGGCTAGCGCGATCGACAGGTGGACTGGACAGTACACTGAACAGCTAGCCTGCGTCGACATGCAGACGAGTCACGGCTAGCCTGCATTGATACGCAGACGAGTCAACCTGCTGAACAGCTAGCCTGCGTTGACACACGGGCCCACTGAACAGCTAGCATGCTCGACAGGTGGGCTGGATGGGGCGGGGGGTGGCCGAAGGCCGCTACGGGCGTCTAGTTGTAACTAAACTGGTGCGACAAAGTGGTGTGACGTGTGACGCACTCCTGGGCGAATCAATACTTCCCGTTAGCAGAATTAAACGAAAACGTAGATGCCTACTGAGTACAACGCATGTATGCATCTGTTGCGCTTGTCTCAACTTCTCAAGTATTCTGTACCTACCCTATGTATGTATGTACCTATACATGTCACTGTGTGTGCACAGTTGGCCATGCACATTTATTTTACTTGGTGCCCAATGAAAAATACCTACACACATATGCACCACTTCAATTTAGGATTGCAATGTGTTGTATCACATGCTAAACTCATTCCTTATCTACGTTATACAGTTCTCCCATTTGCAGCACACAAAATGTGTCGTCATCATGTACATGTAGTTCGTCCTAGTAGCGCCTCTGCAAGGCAGTGCAAGCAGGGGAGCACACTGTAACTGCAGAACGACTAACAAGTAACCAACCACACAGCGGCACAAGTCGAACGGGCCTCGGCCGCCTCGCACTTTTCAGACTCTGGCATTTAAAAGGCCTTTATTGCGCATTTTTAGAGGGGTACGGACAACGACTAATGCTGCAGAAGACTGCTGCATATCTCCCATTCTCGGGCCCAAACCAACCGCACAATCAGAAAGTGTTGTCCTAGTTCGAGCCGAAAGTTTCTTGTGGCTTATTCCTACTGCAGAGTAAAAGAGGCGCTTCGTGCGTGTGGTGACTGACTGTGCGTCTTCGTGACCTGTAAAATTCCAAATACAGTATGAGGCACTTCCGAACGCCGTTGTTTGCTGCGATTCCATGGCGCGCGTCGTCTACAAATCCACTCGGCAGAATTCCTCCCAAAACTGACACTCGAGCGAAATCGACTCGAAAAACCAAAGAAACGAGCAACCGAAGAGTGGGCGTGAGCAGCGACATGGAGCGTTCACCAATCCAAACGAAACCACGACTCTCAAAGAAACGCGAACGAAGTGACCCTGCGACTCAGTACCGACCGTCTTGACCCCGCCACATTCCGCCAGAACCAATCAAACAAATACGCACGCACAGCCATAATGACCAAGTACATGGAATTCGCGCAATGCCTACGTCCTTGAGAGTACGGCTGCGTCCCAGTAACTGGGTAGGTGTGCCTTAATTTACAGCAGTGACACTTTTACAATCCGCCAGTTACCGACACGCGTGCCTCAATACTCCTCGCTCGACTAGACGGCGTTCATGTTGTGCTTGACGCCGGCGACGAAATTGCGCATGTCACGACTCGACGCGACGACCGGCACGGCAGGCCGCGGCTGGGCTGGTATCAGCGTCTCCGCCGAGCCGGCCATGGGACGCTGCTGCTGCTGCTGGCCTTGACCACCCTGACGATGCTGGGCACCGTCGGGTTCCATGAGCAGACGACGGGTGGGCGAGGAGGACGCCGCACCGTGGCCCGGTGGCGTCGACTCGAGCGAACTGGGCACCCGTCTGGAGGGGGATATACTACTGGCTCTCTGTCAGTGCGTGCGCGCGTGCGCGCGTTCGTGCGTGCGTGCGTCCGTCACCTCCTGCGAGTGGGCGTCGTCTGGTCGTCGTCGTCGTCCCTGGCGGGCGCTGTGCTCATCTCGCTGAAGTCGTCAGAGGTGGTCGCCGTCTGCGAAGGCGCGAACACGCGGATCGACGGCGCTCTCAGTGGCTTCCTGTTGCCGGTGTTCGGCTCCTTGATCGGCACCACAGAGGCACCGGTTTTGACCTCGAGTAGCTGCGGCTGCGGCGGCAGGCCGAACGCGTACTGGCTGGCGCCCTGCGCCAAGTTGGCGCCCACGCGCTCCTTGTACGACTGGGGTGGAGGGGGTCGTGGCCGACGCACACAATTTTAAGAGCTGGCTATTTTCAATAGATCAATTTCAAGAAAGTTGCACTGCAGAACTAGAGATGAGAATCTGGTCGATCGCCAGCCACGAGCCCGGTGCATCTGCGCGAGCAGCTCCATGGTGAGCAGTTCGCCCACGTGCGTGCTGAGGAAGCGGAAGATGAGCACGCCGTCGCGTCGGAGCCAGCGAGTCACGAAGCCCTCCAGCGAAGAGTCTCAAAGCAACACGGTGCTCCATGGGCACTGCGGATTTGAGCATCCCCCCCCCACGCACACACGCACGCACTGACTCACGCACGCACGCACGCACGCGTGCACTCAGGCCAAGTCTGCCGACTCCAACTATCATAAAATCATACAACTTCGGCGACACTCTCCATGACCCTTCCATTTATAGAATGTTTTTTTTTTTAAAATTATCACATTTCTTTTTTGAATAACTTTCGTTTCCTTTTTCGGATCGTTATGAAATTTGGAACACTTATGCTCCAGACTTTGGGATTTTGTATGAAAAAAAAAATCGTCGAATTCGGTTGAGGATTCCGAGAGTTATGGCGCTCCAAATCAGATGTCGCTTTTTGGGCAGATTTCACATGGCGAACAACCTGGGCCATTGGGTTGGTATGGAGTGGGGGAGGGCGGATGGAGAGGGGGCGGTTTCAGTCGTGTTACTGTGCGCCGACCGTATTGGACGAGCTGCGCCAGCCAAAAGCAAAGTTTGGCGTTTGAAATTTGGCATACAGTACGGGATACTTACGATTCAAACGATTTCGTTTGTAAAATCTGCCCAAAAAGCGACATATGATTTGGAGCGCTATAACTCTCGGAATCCTCAACCGAATTCGACGATTCTTCTTTCAGACAAATCCCAAAGTCTTGAGTATAAGTGTTCCAAATTTGATAACAATCCGACAAAGGAAACAAAAGTTATTCAAAAAAAAAATGTGATAATTTAAAAAACACCATTTACATAGAGCACGTAACAAAGAGATTAGACGATTTAGTTTAGTCTCTCCGTTGCCTTCTCATTTCCTGGTACCTAGCACGATGCACATGCGACGAGGTGGCGCGGGTTCATTCAATCCCATCAACTTGGAAGGGGGGGGAGGGAGGTGTGCATACCGTCCCCGTCCTCGTCGAGCTGCTTGCGTCCGTGCGCGCTGCTGCGCAACAGACGGCGCACAAAGCCGACGTCGGAGCCGCGCTTGAGGAATGCGGCCAGCCATCCCGCGAGATTGCAGGCAGTGAAGACGAAGACGAAGATGAACCAGAACCAGAAGAACAGGTACGCCTTCTCGTTCATGATGTTCACCGGCAGCACGCACTCCACCATCCAGTGGTTGTTCTCGGCTACAGGTTGACAAATGACATGACTTAATGGAAAAAAAAATTAAGAAATCTAGCACCGAGCACGCGAATCTCGAGACTGCAAAAGGTCGTCATGGGAAAGAGGCGAGTGGGCACCAAGCCGCGACCGCTGAAGATGTCCGCCAAAACCTGGAATTCATCGTGCGTGCGTGCGTGCGTGCGTGCGTGCGTGCGTGCGTGCGTGCGTGCGTGCGTGCGTGCGTGCGTGCGTGCGTGCGTGCCCACCTCGAATCCCCAGCCAAAGTACTCGCCCTTGAGCAGCAGGTTGATGAGGCAGAACTGGAGGGCGACGTTGAGCAGGTAGAGCAGCTTGATCAGCACGTACATGCCGCACAGGTAGTTGCCCCAGGCCCGGCCCGCGTGCACCAGCGGCAACAGACGGCAGCCGCCCACGCCTGGGTCACGCACACCAAGACATCCCTTCCATAGGCACGCACGCACACACAGACCACGCAGAGACGGACAGGCAGGCACGCGCGCACACAGCCGAACGCCGCATACACTATGGCGTTGCAGGGGGGGGGGCAAAGGGCTGCAGCGGTGCACAGCTTGGCGTAACTCCCTCTTCCTCCTAACCAAACCTATTCGAACGAACGGATAGCAGGCAGACGGACAGACCGGAGTCCTTCTGCAGCTGCAGCGTGGCGTCGATGAAGCGGGCGATGGCGCCGACGCGGTCGCTGCGACTGGCGCGCTCCTCCGTCACCAGGTCCGCCTTCTGCAGCGCGCGAGTCACCCCCTTCAGGTTGAAGCCTGCAACTGCCCACGATTGCCAGGTGAGACGCCAGTGGTACTGGGAGGGGGCAGCTGGAAAGGAAGAGACACCCACGCCAGTGGCGGGTCCATTTTTCTGCTGGGGGGGGCAGATTTTGCAGAGGAGACAGCCTTGTTGATATCTGCAGATGTTGGGGGGGGGGGGTTTTGGCTGGTTTGAGTATATGACCGGTCCGTTTTTGACGAACCACAAAAAAATCGGCGCCGCATCTGCGAACATTTTTTAAGCGAAAAAGTAGGCCCACTGGGCACGTTATTCCTGTCCACCCCCCCCCCCCCCAGTGTTCCAACTTCGGGAGGGGGGGGGGGGCGAGGAATGGGTCTCTTCTTCGCCTCCCTCTGGCCTCTTCGCCGCCCACCAGTCACCATTGATGTGTCGGAAGAACAGACATAACAGACATACCAGTGATGAACATAACCCGCTGTGAATAGTGCATTCGAGAGAATATGGAATGTTAGTATAAACCCCTTACTAACAACATATCAGTGGCGTGACCTGAGATATGGCCGAAGGAAGTGGGCAAGCGACGGCTGCCAAGTTCGCTGTGCCGGCGATGGAAAAATTCCTGCCGCACCCGGGCGAGCCGAGCTCCAGCTTCCGGCAATGGATTCGAGCGTTCCACCGCTTCGTCAGGTTGACGGACGCGAACCGTCCGCCGAGCCAGCCACTCGACGACCTGACGAAGAACCTGTTGCTCATCTCCTTGTTGGGCGCGGAGGGCGAACGCATCTTCAGTACGAATCCCGCATTTAACACGGCCGAGTCAGCAACACACGCCCAATTCGTCAGCGCGGTCGAGAAGCAGTTCCAGCCGCCCGTCAACAAGGCGACGGCCTGCTTCGACTTCTTCAGAAGGGAACAAGCCGCGACTGAGACGTCCGACGAGTACCTGGGAGCGCTGCGTGCGCTGGCCACCGACTGCAAGTTTGGGACGGCTACAGACGAGCAGATCGCGATCAGACTGATTTGCGGCTGCCACAACCGAGAGACGCAAGTCCATCTGCTAGCGCTCAAGGACGACGAAGTCGCTCTCGGGAAGGTCGTCACCATCATGCAGGCGGAGGAAAGAGCCAGGGCAAACGCGCAAATGATGGCCACGGGAAAAAAGGCATCGTCTTTTCCGACTCAGAGGCCGGTGAACTTCGCCCAGCAGCGACAGCCGCCGCCTCCGAGACGCGCGCAGCCGACGGCGCCGGCGCAGACGTGCAACGCCTGCGGGACGCCCGGACACCGGCCGCGAGACGACTGCTGCCCCGCCATGGGCAAGACCTGTAACAGCTGTGGAAAGCGGAACCACTTCGCCAGCCGCTGCATGACAAAGTCGGTGCAGCGTCCACAGGCTCAACAGGACAAGCCAAGGCGCGGACGATTCCAAGCTGACCCGTTGAAGTCACAGAGGGGGCGAGTAGTGCAGGAGCATGACCCAGAGGCCGCCCTCCTCCTCCAATGTTCGTCGGCAAGGGCGGTCAAAGTCAAGGAGTGGATAGGAGTTTCAAACGGCGTTCAGTTCATTCCAGTAGAAATTGAGTTTGATACTGGCGCCGACCCTTCCACCATGACCTCCAGTATGTATGAGTCGACCTGTCCCGAGCTGAGCATCAAGCCGACGCAGTCGACTCTGACCAACTTCGACGGCAGCCGGATCCAGGGAGTTCGCGGCGTCATCGACACCAAGGTCAAGTACAACAACAAGATCCACAGAGGGAAAATCTACATTGTGCCGGACAACTGCCCGTCGGTCCTGGGGAAGAACTTCTTGCAGCCTCTGGAAGTCAAGATCGAGTTCGGACAAGAACCGATCAGGGTGGCGCAAGAGAAAAGCCCACCAGCAGAGCTGACGGAGTTCCCGGGACTAACGCAAGAGTCCATTGGGCGTTATCCCTGGTCGGCACACAAAATCAAGCTGAGCAGCGATGCCGTCCCGAGTGTGTCTAGACTAAGGTCAGTCCCACTCGCCAGGAGAGAGGCGACAAACAGAGAAATTGACTTAATGGAGCAACTTGGGGTTTGGGAGAAGATCAACCACTCCGAATGGGTTCATCCCCTGGTCGTCGTCCCAAAGAGCGATGGCGGAGTGCGAATCACTACAGACTTCACCCAGCTGAACAAGTTTGTAGTCCCAGACCGCTACCCAGTGCCCACAATCAAGGACCTCTTCCTGGAGATCAGCGGCGCTCAAGTCTTCAGCAAGCTCGACCTGAAGAAGGCGTACTACAATATTGCCCTCGACGAAGACAGTCGTCCATTGACAGCAACGATCACGCCCAGAGGCCTCTTCCAGTACAAGAGACTGGCGATGGGACTCAAAGACTCGGCATCAGCGTTCCAGCGGAGAGTCTCCCAGACGCTAGGCGACTGCGTGGGCTGTATCAACTACATCGACGACGTCCTCGTCTTCGGGAAGAATCTGAAGGAACATGACGAGCGGTTGAGGAAGGTGCTCCAGAGACTCAACGAGAACGATTTCCGGCTGAACGTGCCCAAGTGCCAGTTCCGAGTGCCAGAGTTGACGTTTCTGGGCCATCAGATCTCGGGAGATGGCATATCGCCAAATCAGAAGAACGTCCAAGCTATCCTGGACTTCGCCGAGCCCAAGGACGCCAAGGACGTGCTCACCTTCATGGGCATGGTGCAGCACTACGCCGACTTCCTCGAGCACCTGGCCGACCTGGCCGAGCCGCTGCGACGATTGACACAGAGCGACGTCAAGTTCAAGTGGGACCAGAATTGCCGCATGAGTTTCGAGACCATCAAGAAGCTCATGGCCGAGCAGCTCAAGGTCTACATCTTCGACCCAGACGCGGCGACGACGGTCACGACAGATGCGTCAGACGTGGGGATTGGCGCTGTGCTGTCCCAAGTGCAGAACGGGCGCGAGGTGCCCATCGCGTTCACCAGTCGGACGCTGTCAACGGCCGAGCGCAACTACGCGACCAACGAGCGCGAGGTGCTCGCCTGTGTATGGGCTGTCGAGCACTGGAACAAATATTTGCTTGGCATCCCGTTCACCTTGCGGACAGACCACTCCGCGTTGACAGCAATTCTGCAAGGACAGGCCCCCAGCCAGATGAAGATGAAGAAATTTCACCGCTACCGAGAGCGACTGAGTCAATTCGACTACAGAGTCTCCTACCTGGCTGGTACCGAAAACAAAGTCGCTGATGCACTATCTCGTCTGGTCAGCACCGCCAAGAAGCATGGCATCCAAGTTCCAGACGAGCTCGCCGACACGACCGACAATCTGAAAGTCACCATCGTGCGACAGGACATGATCAACGCGTCTGAAGAAGACGAGACGTTCCAGCTGGTCAGAAGATACATGAAGTCGCGCTGGCCCAACGCCAGCAAAGTTGAAGGCGACCTCAGGCCCTACTACAGCCTAAGAGACCAGCTTGAGATGACGCAGGGCTTGCTGAGAAGAAGCGACGGTCGCGTCGTCGTGCCAGCAAGCCGCAGAAGGCAGCTGCTGACGGAAGCGCACGCCGGCCACCCCGGCATCGTCAGGATGAAGCGCAAGCTGCGCGAGAGCTACTGGTGGCCGGGGCTCGACAAGGACGCTGAAGCGATGGTCAAGAGCTGTCACGCCTGCCAGCGCAGCGACAAGTCGACGCCGAGAAGAAACGCGCCCCTAACGAGACGACGACCGCCAGCTGAGGCAGCGAGAGAATATGCGATCGACATTACTGGTCCATTTTACAATGGCCAGTACATGGTCTGCCTCGTCGACTACTTCTCCAAGTTTCCCAAAATCCTGTCGACCACTTCAACGACATCGACGCGAATCGTCGACTGGTTGAAAGACGTGTTCGCGCGGTATGGCAACCCAGATAGCGTCACGTCTGACAATGGACCACAGTTCACGAGCCGCGAGTTCGCGAGCTTCCTCCAAAGCCGCGACATCCAGCACATCCGGACGGCCGTGTACAACCCACAGGAGAATGGCCTCGTCGAGTGCTTCAATCGCTACATCAAGCATGGCGTCCAGACCCTCACGGAAGAGGGGAGGGAGTGGCGCGACGGCCTGCGTCGCTTGCTGGCGCACTACCGAGCGACGCCGCAAGCGGCCGACAGCAAGAGCCCCGCCGAACTCTTCCTCGGACACCACGCCCGTCTGCCGTTCCAGCTGCGAGAACAGCGCGAGAAGGAACAACCATCTGGCGACAAAGAAGCGGGCGACAAAGACGACAGCGACACGAATGACGAGCGGCCAGCGCCGGTGCCGAGACGACAAGTGGGAAAGTATAAAGTGGGCGACCGCGTGCTCACCAAACTCCCGCACGCGCCCAAAGGCACCGCACCCTACTCGAAGCCAAAGACCGTCGAGAAGATCGTCAGCTACTACAAGTTCCTGCTGAGCGACGGCCAAATTTGGCACGACAGAAAACTGAAGAGGTACCGACGGCCGGACGCAGAAACCATGGCCGAGTACAACGACGACATGGAGCACCGCAGAGAAGCCGACCCCGTCGACCAGCTGCCGAGACGCTCCGCCCGCGCCAACAAAGGACGGGCCGCGCCGCGCTACTCGCCACCGCCCGACGCCCTGCGCCACCGGCCGCCGAAGAAGAAGTGAGCCTCCGCTCAGGGGGAGGCAGTGATGTGTCGGAAGAACAGACATAACAGACATACCAGTGATGAACATAACCCGCTGTGAATAGTGCATTCGAGAGAATATGGAATGTTAGTATAAACCCCTTACTAACAACATATCAACCATCACGACGAGGCGGACGAACGAAGAAGCGCAAGCGCGCGCGCAGGGAGGGCGACACGCACCGCTCTGCCAGAGCACGAGCTTCCAGATCCAGTTGGGCAGGGAGAAGAGGCCGGCCTGTAGGACGAGCACGAGCGGCACCCACTGGTAGTAGAGCACGGCGTTCGCGTCGGCCGTCTTGGCGGTGGGAGTGCGATACGTCTCGACGCGGTACGTCCGATTGATGAAGCAGACGTCCTGGATGTAGTCGCGCCACGGCATCAGCTCCTGCGGCACCAGGCAGTGCAGAGGCTCGCCCAGGTACCTGACAACCGGAGAATTTGGTCAGAAACCAGAAAAAATTGCCAAAAAGCACAAAACAGGGAAAAATATACAACAGCTTCACAGCTTTGCGAAAAAGCTACGGATTCGGGCCTACGATTCTACTTCCCTAACCAAAAGGTCTATGGATAAAAGTGATTTTTTTAATTTGTGTGCATAAACTATCTTCCAATTTGCGAATTCCAATTCAGAAATTTGTGTGCACATATCTATGCATAAAAGTGATTCACTTCTATCTAACATCATTTTTCACTCGACCCTATAAAAACTTTCTCACTGTCTAGCGCTGAGCAAGGCGGTACAGAAGAAGAGGATGACGACGGTGACGTGATAGCTGAGACGGTCGGCTATGTCGTCATAGCAGGTCGGACTCAGCTGCTTCACAAGGTCCACCACCAAGGGCACGCGCAGCGACATTTCGTCGAAGAAACTTCAATTTACTTCAATCCTTTTTTAGAGAACTCCAAAGACGGAAAAAGGATGACTCAAGCAAGCGGCCAGCGTCCGGCGCTCGTAGGCGGACCGCAAAAGGCGCGGCAGAAGGAATGAAAACTAAAAAAGAAAACGACAGTTCTTTTTCAAACTGCTCAACGACAGTACCACAAGAGATTTTAAACGAACGCTATATGCAAATTTAAAAATAGTCGCGTTATTTATTTTTCCGACCGTAACTACACAGAAATACCGTAATTCAAACTTCTTATTTACTACTTCTACTGTATCATACACAAATCTAAGCTTTAAAGAAACCTTTAAAGAAACAGTTTTAAAAAAGCTCGCTAACCTCACCGTACACAAAAACCCTAATGAGACCGTAAATCCTCCAATAGTTCCCTGGAGCACTATACTTTCAACCTCGCTTTACCTGGGGGCACAATTGGAATTTTGTAGGTGATTAACAGTTCAAAGTACCTGGAATGTCATTAATTAATGGGCGCTGTGTGTTTACCCACCACTTCTGCATTTCAAAAAAGCGGTTGGGGCTTTCACCCACTCCCCGAAGGGAGGCACCTGGCCCAGCTGGTTGAGCGTTTCCGCTTTTACCAGTGTGCCCTGCTGCCGTCAGGTGTCAACTGACCGAACAACATCACCCATGTGGGTGAAATTGCGCGGCCAGCTGGCAGCAGGTACACGACAGTCACTACCGCTTGATTTGTGTCCCTGTATAACGTAAATCGTATGGGACTTCTTACCCGAGGTCACTATTGGAGAGGGGGCACTATTGGAGGATTTAGGGTACATTATTCAAATTTGTTTGCTTTATAAATTTTTCTCCACTTCACCACACGAATGGGCGCGTAGACCTCGGCGCGCACGCGCACGAGAATGGTCGCACACACGTTTGGTGGCTGCGCATTTTGTACGTGTATGTGTACATTGTATTGGTTTCGCGTCATCGCAGTTTAGTGACCTGTTTCCGTTGCAGTGTCACGGACGTCCGTCAAGACTTTCAGGTGCAAGAGTGTGGCGTACAAGGCGCACAGACCATTTTCCGCAGGATTCACATGTCATGACGTCATGATCAACGTGGCGAGAAGAGTCGATAATGGTGCCGCTGCGACTGCAACTGTAGTCAACGTGTTGGAACTGGCGGCGTTGCAAAAGTCGCGGGCGCAACAGAACCAGTGTTCTCTCATCTCCCCCTTAGTCTCTCGAAACTCGGGGCTACCCCATCGGCTGCACTTGCCGTCGCAGCCATACTGAATCGACAAAGTTGCGCTTATGTACATAGACTGCAATGTTGGCTTTGCGCAACACACACAACACCACTTTCGACACAATACATGATCAATCGCATGCACGCACCTCTATATGCTCAACCGATGGCGTACTGGTAGTAGATCGGACCAGTTTGTAGCAAACAGTACCTTTGCACCTCGAACTAGCGTCGTGTAATCGATACTTCGACATCCCATTTATGTTGCAAAGAACTAAATATGCAAAAAAAAGACGTTGATATACCGTAGTGTGCGAGTGCCAACCAGCCCTGCATTTTCGCCAACCAGCACTTTTGTGTGTGGGGGGGGGGGAGGGGATCTCTGGAGCAAAAGGTGGGGGAGAGGAAATGTTTTGACCTATTGAATGGGACGGGACTATAGACACGGCGAGTTAAAAAAATACATCGCGCCTTGCAGTATGACTAACCTCCATCGACAGCTCGCATCGCCAACAAAGCGATCATGGCGAAAGCCAGGAATTTCGCGTGCTGCATGCGAGAAGACATTTCCTGGCGCCGCCCCCTGCTCAAGAGTCAACTTCTGTAAGAGTCGCACAACTTGCCAAGCAAGCGGAGACCTTATTTTCCACTTATGTACCTACAAGGTATCTCACGGATTCCTCTGATAATTTTTAAGTCTACGCTGAATCCAATTATCTTGTCGGGTCCTCGTTTTTCTCAGTTGCCATTTTTACTGACATTAAAATTTCAGAAATTATCTAAGGCAATTTTAAAATACTGTGCAACATGATTTTCACGTCATTCGACAGCCCAAAGTACCTGCCAGATCAGAAAAAATGTGCCGACATTTGGAAGTCGACATATTTTTCTTCCCAATTTCCTGCTTCTATTCCAATTTTTACTTTCGAATTTCAAAAGCGTGGACCTAACAAGCGAAAATGTGGACTTGCATTGAAGGACAAGAGAAGACTTGAAGGTCAAGAAGACGATGGACAGTGTCAAGAGATGGCATAGGGAGAGGGGACTCGCAAGCCAATAACTTCTTCGTTTCGTGGCCAAATTAGCTGATTTTTAAAAATGACGCACAAAACACATGAGGTTTCACATAAAAATTACCAGAGAAATCAGCAAAAGTCGACTCTTAACTTGACGAACATTCCATTCATAAGGTACATGTATAGCTGGTCGCGAAACGTTTTATGGAGCATGCGCTGCCTGTGCCAAGCACACGTTTGCATAAGCATACAGCGCAAGTTTGTTTGTTGCACTGTGAATATGCTCTGCCACTAATTCACCACTTTTCAAGTGCTATAGTGCAGATCGAATAGGGTAGCGGTTTTTGGCGACAAGTTGGCCCGTTTCGGTGGATCAAATCGAGCATTGAGTTAAACGAACATAAACAGTACCGTTGGTTAAGATCAAACGTCAAGTTGTACTGTGCGTGCGCAACCGTATAGTAGGTATGTACATAGGTGCAACTGTATAAAAATGTCACAAATTCTTGTGTCATCGCAACACTGTGCCTAAACTAAAAACATGTGACACGCAACGTTCGGAGCACTGCGAGAAGCGTCATCGCGGTGGCGAGTCCGGTCATCTCGGTGTTAAAATGTGCTGAGTTGCAGTAGTCTCGTTCGCCGCAGCAGAACCAGAGCCAGTCGACAGCGCCTCGGGTCACTCGAAACTGCTGACTGTGACGTTGGTTGCACGGACCGTCGCAACCGTAAAAAATTGACATCTACAACAGAAATTTTCAACTTCTTTTGTGCTCTTCGCACAGGAGAGTGTCACCATCGACACCGCACGCACGCACGCAAGCACGCAAGCACCGCACGCACGCACGCAAGCAAGCACCCACGCACGCGCGCGCACGCTCGCTCGCACGCACGCACGCACGCACGCACGCACGCACGCACGCACGCACGCACGCCCGCACGCACGCACGCACGCACGCACGCACGCACGCACGCACGCACGCAAGCAAGCACCCACGCACGCGCGCGCGCGCGCGCGCACGCACGCACGCACGCACGCACGCACGCACGCACGCACGCACGCACGCACGCACGCACGCTGAGACTCACGTGTTTCGCCTTTGCCGGCTGCACACCAGGCGTAAATTGGATCAGTTTGAAACAGGCCACGCCGTCGCACGTCGGGCGATCCATAAACAGCACTGCAGGCGCGGTGTAACATCGAACTGAATGGGAAATTTTATGCACTGTCACACTGTACCTCTAAAACTAAACCAAACAGTGCGACCCACCCCCTTCGGCTCCGTTCAATGCGAACAAAGTAAAGATTGCAACTGTCGTCGACCTTTGATAGGAGTGCATGAAACGGGTCATGCTGTGCTTTGCAGCGTGTTGCGCTGCATTGATTTACATGGTCGTTGGTTGGAGCACCCACTTTTAAAGACAACCATTAGTGCTTGTACGCATTCATGCAGCGCTGCTACATGCATGACATGCATGTTGGATAGAAGCACGAAGCATGTGATTATCTGAGGTGAGAGGTACAGGTACTGTAGCCAAAGAAAAGCCCATTGCGTATTTAGGTGAACTGGATGCGTGACCGTGACCACGTGGCAGGTGCGCCTGCGTACAATTGTACACAATTATCTAAAGGCTGATTCATAAATAACGGTCTTCCCATCGGTCTCGGTCTCGGTCTTCGCATCGGTCTCGGTCTCGGTCTCGGTCTTTTTGACCCATGCAAAATTGACAACGCGTTGCCTCCGGTCTTTCAATGATCTTCGGTCGAATCCGCGCTTTTCAGCGTATTTAGGAGCGTACTGTGGCCCTTGTTTTCGACCTGTTTCATTTTTTTATGCGACTTCCGTAAGAAACAAAAAAGAGCACATGCCGTAGACTACGGGAACGCACCATCACCAGACAGACGGCAGACGCAGACCGCCGCCAGCGCTTCTGGCCGCCGCCACGGGCGCGGACGCCGCTACAGGAGCTGTCGTCAGCGCCGCCGTCGACACCGTTGCCGCTCCTGCCGACGCTTTCGCTGACACTGCCGCTTTTGCCGACACAGAAAATGTAGGACACTGCCGTCGGGCCCATCCACCTGATATGTTGTTAGTAAGTAGTTTCTACTAACACTCTATATTCCCCAATACACTGTTCGCTGCGTGTGATCAATTCATTT
>JASAMY010000087.1:0-21675 GCA_030248085.1 Paralinhomoeus sp. GSCO2_6 | reverse complement strand
CTACCGTAAATCCTCCAATAGTGCCCCCGGGGGCACTATTTTTTCAACCTCTCCTTACCCGGGGGCACTATTGGAGGGGGCTTCTATTATTTCAACCTAAAAATTTTGAATGGTAATGCTAGTTTCGCTGTCAAAATTTTCGGTGACTTTGATCACCTTTGCCACATTTAATGGTTGGTTTACCGTTGATAGTTGCTGAAACGTACTATATTGGTTAGCAGTAGTGTGTATACACGATGTAAATGTACCTACCACTATATTTTTGCCCATAGAAGGCACATGGCACAACATACCCCTTACCCCGGGGGCACTATTGGAGGGGGGCTCTATTATTTTAACCTTGCCATACCCGGGGGCACTATTGGAGGGGGAGGCACTATTGGAGGGGGCTTCTATTGGAGGATTTATGGTATGTGTTCCCAACCAAAGTTGGGCATACGGGTTACCCTGTGACGAGCGTGACGGCGCCCACGCGGCCCGTCTCACCGCACATGAGGGCGGCGTCGAGCTCGATCGATTTGTCCCTCGCAAAGGTCGCTCCCCTGCCCGCGTTGAAGTACTCGCAGTCCTCCAGCTTCACCACCGCTGCGCACACCTGAATTGCAACTTTCGGCTTTGATCGTGACACGCGAGACATGTAAACCCAATGAGCGCTCTTGGAGGGGAGGGGGGGAGAGGGGGTAAACCCTCGGAGCCGAAAATAAGGCAAGACCATAGGTGGGCTCAGGGGGGGTCTTGGCGAGGTTCAGCCCCCCCCCCCCTGGCCATCGCCATCCCAGATGACTTGCGGGAAACCCTCTCTCAATATTAAAAAAATGGGTAAAAATGCGTTTTTGTTTTATTTTCAGTATAATGTGAACCAAAAACGCTTAAAAAGTGCTATTTAGGCGTTGTTTACCGATTTACGCGCCAATTCGGTAAGAAATCTTCTACTTCAACCACCCCCCCTCCAAAATTTCCGATCCCGGCGGGATAGCGTGAGACCTCTCCCCTCGAAACACCCAGAGGACCCCCCCCCCTGGCCTTTGGACCAATCTACACCTATGGGCAAGACTGCGCAAATATAGAGTGCCACAGGCAAAATGTTTGTGCGGTAAATCGGCGCGAGCGAGGTTCAGAAAAATAAGGTCATGGGGCCGAAGCATCCCGAACGCAAGCCTGACGGGTCAGCGTGCGACGGCCGCATATAAACCCCCCTCTCGTCATGGGCACGTAAAAAAAAATTAATTTAAATTCAGGAAAACTCACAGCATCCACGGCGCGTCCACCCGTCTCCAGGACGCTGTATCCAGTCTTCAGCGCATCCAAAACGATTTCGTGGGTGTTCCTTTTACTCTCAAAATTTCGAAACAAACCAACCTTCCAAGACCACTCTGCACTCTGCGATTTGCGCTTCGTTTAGATGGCACAGCTCGGCCCCACCATGCAGGACAATGGCGATGGGGGCGTCGCTGTCTGCCATGTTGTCAGCTGAACGCCGGTACAAACAGCGAACTTTGCGAACCCAAGCCACGTGAATTGGGAATAACTAGCTGGACGGGGCGGACGGGGCAGACGGGGCGGACGGGGCGTGGGAAAATTGTCAATGTCTAACCAGGGAAAATTCAAGAGCGAAGCAACGAGAAGCGTAAATTAAGCAGCCTATTTAGTTGAGCATTAATTACTCTACGCTCTACAGGTAAATACCAAACTGCTGAACCAGTTTAGCTTTGTGGTTCAGTTGAAGCGGCCGTCCGGCCATCTCCGTCTCCAGAAGATGGACCGAGAAGTAGGGGTATCTGGTGCCGCCTGCGCAGACGCTTTCCGTATGAGTCGACGAACAAGTCCTTCTGGTTGACCTTGGTGCAGTCGATCAAGAACGAGACGGCCTGACAACCCGGCGGAATTCGATTCGGAACTTCCACCATCAGAGTTCGCGAGCCAGTCTCATCGGCCTTGAAGAGAATCTTAGCCGCTTGGTCGAGAGACTGCACAAATTCTGCAGGCGTGCTCCCTAAGAAATAAAAATAATAATAATAACTGATTTTAAATCAGTTTCAATTTTAAAACATTTTATTTAATATTTCAAGACTTTTAATTAACAGTTTAACAGAACAAAACATTTTAACGTGCCTGCGCATTAGCCAAAGAGTCCTCGGTTTCGAGTACCTCGTCGCTACTTCTGCTTCCATCTTTCACTCTCTTCGATAGCTAAGAAACACTTAAAATAATAAACCAGAGTTTCGCCGCAAAAGAGGCCCCTCAAAATATGTATTTGAGGGCAAGGGGGCCCTCGTTGGTGGCAGCCGGTGCGGTTTCTCTGCCGATCCCAACCATTCTCCTCTTGCTCCCCGCGTTTAGACATTGACAATTTTCCCACGCCCCGTCCGCCCCGTCTGCCCCGTCCGCCCCGTCCAACTAGTTATTCCCCGTGAATTGGATTTCCAAAGAACGTTCGAGTGCGTATTTCGTACATGTAGGCTACGGAATGCCTGACTGCCTTACGCAAAACGCTTGTAGGGACGCGAACTAGGACAGGATCCGCTGTGCAATTGGATTGTCCATTTGCGAATGAATGAGATGAATGGTATAGAAACCCATGGAATATTTGGGCCCTTGGACTGTTTTGAATAATTGCTAAATGTGGACAATGATCTCTGGGCGTTTTGCTTTTGGACCATGGACTGCGTTGAAGGGAGAAGGGGCGGGGGGCATTGCGAGTATACTCTCCCAAACTGGCGAGCAGCTCGATTTCAACATTCACAACAACATAACATGTCGCGCCCCTGCGAACAGTGATTCCTACAGAGAACGAAGGATTCTTTAGTAAGGAACCTAAAATTGACTTTGGTTTCGCTCAAGATTACAAGTTCTCATTGCGTAGCTCATTGTGGTCGCTTGTTGTAAGGGGTACGACGTGCAACTTGGTCCTGCAGTCTCGCTCCTCTGCCAGCGGGTCTGAGCGGCTCTTCAGCGACTGGGACAGCGAGCGAACTTGCTCCGCCAAATTGTCGAATTGCGCTGCTCTGAAATTTCATTTTTTTTAGTTACTGGCGGCTGGCGCAAGCACAAAAGTTTGGGCGCGTGGATGCACGCATTAGTATTCTCATTGCAAATAAACGCGCAAAACAAAAGCCAAACACGGTACTTCTCGTGCTGAGACACGAGCTGGGTCTCGTAGCGACGAACGAAGCTATGGTAGCGCTGGTCCAACTCTAGAAGCTTGTTGCCGACGTCCTTTAGTTCCTTGTCTTTGGAGGCTAGCTGCATTGTATTGCGTTGCACGCACGCGCACTCGCGGCGTCCAAATCAGTCACCTGCTCCTTCAAAGCGAGGATCAGCTCTTCGAGGTCCAACTTTTCCCTTCGCAAACAGTCGTTGTCGGAAGTCGCCTTGCCGTTGATCGACTCGAGCGTCACCAGCTCCCTTCTCAGCTCGTCCAAGCCGTCCTGCGCGCTGTTGTCCGTCAGCACGCGGTCGTCGAGCTGTAAGAACGGGAGCACAAATACCGAAAACCCTATAATTAGCCCTCCGAGGGCTAATTGTTTCGTTCGAGCTCCAGGAGGGTGTATAATTTTGGGGAGGACTAATTATAGGGGGGCTCATAAACTGGAAGGGTCGAGGTGTGAGAAGATTTGTGGGCGGAAAGGCGCGTGGAGGCGATTTTTTCGCCGCGCGTCAGCGCGGCGAGTTCATATACGGACGGAAAAATTCCTAATGGTCTGTCTGTCCGTCCGTCCGTTACCAACCGGTTCTCCTTTATGGCTTGGACGGATCGGGCCGAAAATTTTTTTTGAGCATTTTCAGGTCCAATTTGGAGATACACCATTTTTAGATTTATTCTAAAAAAAATCATAAAAAAAATCAGGGTGTACGCGTCAGCGTACAACCCTAATACAGGGTTTTTTTTTGGAGTGCCACATTTTAATTTTGAATAACTCCGGCAAACGACAAGCTACTGACCTGAAATTTTAACTGTAGGTAGGCAACACTCTAAGGTTTTGTTGACAATTGGCCCCGTGAGAATCCGTTTCGAAACCAGCGCGTGGCACTCGTTTGAGTTTGCAGGTCCACTGTCCATTCCTGTCAGGTGCTCTAAGCGTAATGGTTGCATCTCTCTGCGACTCGATGAGTCATTTTTTGGAAAACCATGCTTTCCCATACCACTTTCGAATGCCCTGTGTCGGTACTTATTATTTTATTCTGATTTCGAGATGTTTGCTCGAGTTCAAGCAATCATTCCTTACACAGCAAAACGAAAATGACTGCAATATGACTTTAGATGCAATCGAGTGTAACTCGAGGCTTTCAAAACGGATTCTCACGGGGCGAATTGTCAACAAAACCTTAGAGTGTTGTCTACCTACAGTTAAAATTTCAGGTCAATAGCTTCTCGTTTGCCGGAGTTATTCAAAATTAAAATGTGGCACTCCAAAAAAAAAACCCTGTATGTGACGACTTCTGAATGCGGATTTTTGAATTTTCGATCGCCTATAACTTTTGATTGCCTGAACGGATTTGGACGCGTTATAGCTCAAACGAACCGCCTTCTTCTGGGGCATCGAACGCGCCATAACGCGTTTCCTTGTTTTGCTGCGGAGGGGGCGATACCTCCAAAAATGTTGCTAAACGCGGGTTATTTCTTTTTTCGTGTTCTCTGCCACTTTTTGGACCGCCGCTCCTGAACGCCGCTAGCGATTGGGCTGAAACTTGGCATGGATATAGAAGTCTATGGCAATTTTCGACCTCAAATGCATTTGCTCCTAGTTGCTTCCAGTCTTGAGTTACTGGCCGATTTTTCCCGTTTTTTTGGACATAGCCGTTTTTTCGGCCAAAACTTTGTTAGCTATAGGCGCTTCAACCGCTCATCGGAGAGATTTGCTATAATGGTGAAAGTTGACCGCCCAGACATGTAGCATTTCACTTTCAGCAATTCAGGTCGCTCCGACTTCCATGTCGCCATAGCCGAATTTTTTTCGATAGTTCCGACAAGGGTAAAACTCCAAAAAATGCCATGTAAACCCCCAATTTTTTTTTTATTTTCGTGAACAATACGTCAAGGCGAGTCATCGGTGTCAATGTTTTTAAAGTTTCATCACTGGATAATGAGATATAGCTCTGAAACCTTCAAAAAATGATTTTATTTATATTTTTTTTTTTTATAATTTTTTTGTCAAAGTAATCGGCATGAAACTTGGCAAACATATGCTGTATACAATCAGAAATTAATCCCCCAAATGGATTCTTCCCTAAATGCCCACAATCTTGAGATCCGGAACACTTAGTAATGTTGCGTCTTGGACAACAAATCGAGAGGTCGCGGGTTCGACTCCCGCTGGCGTCTCTGCCATCTCTTAAAAACCAATCAATATTGCGTTACCCCAGTGTCCCTTCCTGCCCCACCCATGTTGTTCCCATGAACCACCCTGCATTTTTTCAGTTTTTTCGTTTTTCTTTTCAGATGTTAAAATATTTTTTGGCTGACTTCAAGTGCTTTTGGGATGGGCTTTATGTGCAACCTCACAAGACACACATTCATGCACGCACGCACGCACGCACGCACGCACGCACGCACGCACGCACGCACGCACGCACGCACGCACTGACGCACGCACGCACGCACGCACGTCCGCCCGCACTCTTGCATGTGCGCACGCACACACCGACGCACGCAAGCACGCCCGCACTCTCGCATGCACGCACTCGCGCACTTTCGTACGCATGCACGCACGCACGCGCGCACGCACGCATGCACGCACGCATGCACGCACGCACGCACGCCGTAGTTGACCACCATCTTGGCCGCGCAGAGGGTGGCATAGGACGCGTCCTCAACGAGCATGCTGGTTGTGGTGGCGTCCTCGTGGTCGGGCTTGGGGTAACGAGCGCGTCACGCGCCACTGGCTGGTGTTCAGCCCCTGATTCCGTAACTCGAGGAGTTGCAGCACGTCCTTGGTGTTCGAGACGTTGCCCAGGAAGGAAGGTGTTTGTAAAGAAATTCTATAGTTTTGAACTTGTACACTGTACACATTTTTATTTAATACGACGTTTCGGCTACGACACCCCCTCCCCCCACAGAAGTGGTCTCTGGCGTCCCCCCCCCCCCACCCACTTCAAAAACCCGGTTACATGTATGCTACTGTGGTAGGGAAACTCACGCCCCCTGTTTTGTGCACCTTGTTTGCACCCGAAATCCGTGCATGCGTGGGAGCACATTTCGTACATGTCAATACGAAAAAAACACTGTATTAAGGAAAAATTTGCAGGCAGCTGCAAAAAAGGGAATATGTGACTTCCGTAGAGCTGAAGTCCACTTTGAAAAAAGATTGAATAAAAAAGAGCATTGCAGTGGAGTCCACTTTGAAAAACGATTGTATAACAGCATTGCAGTTGATGTGGAGTCCATTTTGAAAAACGATTGTATAAGAGCATGCAATGGTATGAACAATCAATTTGCTTGTCACATATTCGGCGTTTTTAGCGTGAGCTATTTTGGCATATTTCATTTCGGACAACAGTCATTCTAGTGACATCACTGTTGCCCAGCTAAAAGTGACACACACCACTGCCCTACGCACATTGCAGATAGAACTAAGAACCATAAGCGCAACTGGACTCTTGGTGTGGTGTGGTATGTATTTCAATGCTGCTGATTACGGATTCTCAAAGGACAGGTAAATGAGAAGTTTCGAAACGGTAATGTAGATTGTGTTTGTAGAACAGCTCCTTAAAATTATACCTGAAGTGCCTGTTGTGCATATTCTCCATCCATTAACACAACAAATTTCTGTTACTGTGCTTCAAAGAATCAGTTATCCCAATTCCAGACTGCACGTATGTTTGCAGAATAGAACAATTTGTAGGTATCGTAATTCGAACTGTGGTAGAATCAAAATATTCTATTCATTGGCTCATCATTTCCAACTTACAAAATATTTGAGTGTCTATGTACGTGCGTGCGTGCGCGTGTGAGTGTGTGCGTAGGTTGATATGCACTTTTCCTAGTATGCTAAGTGCCACTGTATTCTGTCATCATGTAGCGAGCGCTAAAAACGCCGAATATGTGACAAGCAAATTGATTGTTCATACCATTGCATGCTCTTATACAATCGTTTTTCAAAATGGACTCCACATCAACTGCAATGCTGTTATACAATCGTTTTTCAAAGTGGACTCCACTGCAATGCTCTTATTTATACAATCTTTTTTCAAAGTGGACTTCAGCTCTACAGAAGTCACATATTCCCCTTTTTTTTGCAGCTGCCTGCAAATTTTTCCTTAATTAAAAAACATTTCATATTTCTGTGCCCTCGAGCAAAATTTCTGTCAAAACACATGCTTAAGGATAGGGCCCAATCTGTGAGGAAAATTTGTGTGTCTGGGAGCAAAATTTCTAGGTCAAATGTGGGAAAAAGCATCGTTAATGATAGGACTAGGGTGTGTCTCAATCTGGAACGAAATTTCTGGGTCTCGGAGCAACATTTCTGGGTCAATTTTGAAAGTTTCTGCCACGTTATTTTCCGCAAATCGCGGAGCAAAATTTCTGTGTCCTCCAGCAAAATTTCGGTGAAAACACACGCTTAAGGATAGCGCCCAATCTGTGAGGAAAATTTCTGTGTCTGGGAGCAAAATTTCTGTGAAAACACATGCTTAGGGATAGGGCCCAATGTGTGAGGAAAATTTCTGTGTCTGGGAGCAAAATTTCTGGGTAAATCTGGAAAAACGCAATGTTACGGATAGGACTCGGACGTGTCCAATCAAGGAGGAAAATTTCTGGGTCTTTCCGCAATTTTTGCGGAAAATAACGCGACTGAAAGTCTGCGTTATTTTCCGTCGCGTACTTGCGGACGCACTAGTGCGTTCGCCAGTACGCGCGTCGGTCCAACCAGCCAGCCACCCACTCCCCTCTGCTACCCCGCTACCTACCCCGATACACAGGCAGTGTGCCAAAAGGCAGCGTTGACTCCTTTGGCCCTTTGGCCCTGTGTAGGGTGCAACCGTGGATGCCTTTAGGGCGCATCAGTGCATTTCTGTGTACCTACGCACGGACTTGGAGGTCCTCCCTCCTGCCTCCTCCATCGGCAATTTCAATGCAGATTTTTTGGACTAAAAAAGCAAGGTGGTGTAGCATTCTGCAATGCAACAACATCGCATTTTTCAATGCAACAAAGGAGACAATAACGGGGCGTCGTATCATTGAAGCTTGTGCGGCGATTTCACCGATTCCAAAGGAATCGGCACCACTAAAGAAATCCAGGAAGCCAAACACCGTCCAATCCCTGCCGAAGCACTGAAGTTTTGAATGAAAGGCAACAAATTCAAATGAAGTGCTTTTTGAAACGAGCTTGTTAAGGGAAAAAGACCCTTCGCACATACATTGGTACACTCTAACACACTCGAACACAGTCTCATATATGCACATACATACACATACGGGACCATACATATACCCAGACTTAGTAAATTTTGCCTTTCAGACGATGGTCTGGTGTAGGGGTTGGGGCGTATTTATAAGGGCGGAGGGCCTTATAAAGTCAAAGCGGTGTTAGGCGTGTGTTTTCTAGGGGGGGTAATGAAGGTGGGGGGATTATAGGGTTTACGGTTAGTGTAGTTTTGCAAAATCGATACATGTACTAAAACACAGATTTCATCGATCAATGGTAAACAAAGTTTCTCGTGCCATTGAGTGCCTGGATATTTTGACCAAGTATACACCCCCAACCTGTGCGCTCAATTCGTTGATCTGCGTCTCTTGCAACTTGACCAACTCGTTGAGTTTAGCGACGTCCATTTTGAGAGACACTTCCCTCTCCTTTGACTCAGCCAGCTCTGCCGCTGGGTGGGGACTACTATCGGCCCGACCCTTCTCCAGTCGGTGCCAGCTCTCCATCAGTGGGTCGTCCTGTTTGGATTGACCGATACGGATGCATTACAGCGTGCGTGCCTGCGCGCGCGTACGTACGTACGAGCGTGCGTGCGTGCGTGCGTGCGTGCGTGCGTGCGTGCGTGCGTGCGTGCGTGCGTGCGTGCGTGCGTGCGTGCGTGCGAACCTCAAGGCTCCTCTGGACATCAGCGGCGCGCTGCATCTCGAGAACGTACAGTTTGGAGACCAGTTCCGAGTTCTCCTTCCTCAAACCCTCGTTTTGCTCGAACATCTAAATTGTGCTCCTTTCGCTAAAAAAAGCAAGGAGTTGTGAATTAAAACCGAAAAACGTCGCCAACTTTCTCAGCAAGCGCCTTTTCTTGAAGAAAGCACTTTTCCTTTTCGTTGGCCGTTCTCCTCATATCGGCCAGGTCGCCTCTGACCGTCCTGTAGGTGTCACGACATTTATTCAGCTCCTCTTCAAGTAGCCGAATGTTTTTCGTCAGTTTCTCGATTTCCAAGCGTCGCTCGTTGTCGATTTTCGAGACGCTCTCCTCCTGATCGCGCTTGATCGCCAGCTGTAAACAAGAAACATGACGGACACGTTCTCTTCGAAACTAGATGACATGTTTATTGTGACTTGTGAGTACATCTTACCTTCTCGTTCACTGCTGCGTTGAAAAGGCAAACGGTGCTGAACTGTTGTCATTTGCGCCTATCAAGATTTGGAGCACTGAGATTTTCATTGCGATCTGCAAAACCTATGTATAGCTCCAAGCTCCTATGTACACAAACGCTCCAAGCGTGCAACTTTACGGTATGTACAGTATCCTTTCGAAGACCCAAATCACGGCGCTTGTCTGACAGGTCAACAGTGTGTGGTGGTGGCCACTATTTTGGTGCGTTCGCAATATCGTTCACCTGTTTCTGAAGCGAGTCGATGGTGTGTTCGGCTCTTTTCAGCTTTCCGCGCGCTTCGCCGCAGTCGGCTTCCAATTGGGCGATTTGGGCGGATTTTGCCGCGACTCCGGGCAACACGTCGTCGTACTGCTTCTGCAGGGCGATCACTTGCTCGCAGAGCATCCGCTTGTCCTTGGCGAATAATTCTGCAATCAATGTGGCCGTACGAAAAATGTTCGCTCAGCTGCGATCTGAAGTGAGGGCTGGCTGGGGTGGAGCGCATGGAATATTTCTGCAATTTGCCCATGCCCCTAAGTTCACTTTGCATCCATTTGCGTTAAACAGTTTTGGTATCATTCTTTCCGCGGACGGTTTTGCTGCCCGCGCTTGTACGACGTCAGTATACCGTACTGTTCGGTGACTGTAAAGTTTGAAAACTCTGTATGTGCGTGTGAACGTGCTTTTTTGCGTTTTTTTTCTAAACTTTACCCTTATTTTTCTCCATTTGCTGCTGAATTGTGTCTTTTTCCTTGACTGTAGCCTCCATGTCTTCTATTCTTTCTTTGAGCTGATGCTCCAGCGCTCTGCACGCATTTTCTAGCCGCGTTTGGCTCTGTTGAGAGGCGGCTGCGTTCGTCGATTCGCTGTCTTTGTCGACTTTTGCATTTGTCGTGGATTCTAAAAGTCGGAACAGTCTCGCATAGCCAAATTGCCCAAATCTTGTGAACGATGAAGCCGCATGCCTTTTCCTTTCGTCGACAGCTTACTAGTCTTGAGCTGGGTGCGCTGCTGCAGTGTGTGCTTGGAGTGGGCCGAATGATTTTCTGTGGTCTAATCCTCAAGCAGCCCACTCTGACCTGAGCTGACGTGCTTGGAGCAGCGGTGCTGATGATGATGGCTGCTGCTGACGCTGCTCCGTTGCACCCTCTGCACCGTCGTCGCCTCTTGTTCCTCTTTGTGGCTCTTCTGCTGTTGACCTCTTCTGAAAGAAAAATTCGTTTGCCAATGACGGATGCCTCTTGCTTGAGAATGCCGCGACAGCTGTCATGACAGTCAAGCGAACGGAGAATACCTCTGGGACAACTGTATCGTGCTACGACTTACATGAGCGTATTTTCCAGCTCCAAAAAGTGTATCTGTTGCTGCAGATTGCGAATGTAGTGGCTCTCCAGTTGTGAGGCCGCCCCTTGGTCGTTGCAGGAGCATCTAAAGTGCCGATGTAAGAAGACATGTACCTACATTTTTATGTACAGCTGTATTCACTGTACACTAAAACAGTGCACAAATGCTTGCTAAACAAATCTGACGTTTTCTTGTTGCCTCCGCACTGACAGATGGCACCCCCTGGTTGACGCCCCGAAGCGCTGCTGGTTCTAACGACTCTGGTATTGGACGAAACTCCTAAGAATTTATATTTTTATTAATTTATTATTTTTTTAAACTTCTACAAAATCACAGTATGGCCCGCACCTCGTAGCGCAAGCGCTCCAGTCGTCTCCGCCTTTCCACTTTTCGGCCTAACTTTTGTCACCTTTGACATTTTCTCTTTGATGACGTTGGCGTTTCCAATAACCTTTAGTGGAGGAAGGGCGGCGCAACAACAACCGCGCTTGAATTTCTCTTCTTATATCGGTTTAGTCTGGCAGAATCCAAATAATGAAATACATAAAAAACAGCCACAGGTTCACGGCAAAGCGAGACTGTTTTGAGGAGAGCTGAGCGGAAAAGTACGAACCGTCGCGATGAGGTATCGCTACATGTACAACGTTTCTTCGAGGCATCTACGTGTTATTAGAAATTTGCTTCTACACATTAAAGCGCGCTTGCGTTGTTGCGCTGGAGCCAAAGCGCCCTCTATGTGCAGCAGGTAACCATGGCAACCAATGCGCAACAATCGACTAATATGATGGCTCGGAACGTATATAAAACGTTGTGTATTGGACACATTGGAAAGTGCACTATTTAAACGACAGAGGCTTTACTGCATGCACACATGTGGTAAGTGTGTGTCTGCACGTTGACAAGCTTCCCCGGCGAGCGCGGTCGTTAGCCGTTTCGTCGCACCGAAATAACACAGGTGTATTGGTATTGCGAATGAATGCGCCGCGTTGTAATTATGATTTATATACTGCCACAAGAGTGGGATTGCAATCACAGACTGAACACCGTCATCGGAAATCGAAGCGCGGCGAAATGTGCATGGGACTAAGTGAGTACAAAGGGTCAACAAACCGCTGAAATGCAAGTTCGGTGTAGTTTACCATGAGCGAACGTATTCATTGTAGTTGCCACGAGACTGCGAGTGCAGGTATCAGTATATCGATCGAGTGTTTCTAGTTCGATTTTGTTTTCTTGCTTTTTCGTGCCAGATTTTGCAGACTATGACTGGGTCAGCAGGTCTGCGGTGCGTTTGTCGAAGTTGAGTTGGTCCGTCATCAGAAGTTGTTCAAGGCGTGTCTATCTTCTCGTACACTGTGCACCGTCACAGATGGCGCCTCTTGCTGAAATCGCGTGTACTACCGTATGACTGAGCTCGTTTTGTGAACGGGTCTTGTCAGCTTCTCTAGTGTATGTATGTACCTGACGTAGTTTCTGGGGCGACTGATGGGCGAGGAGTTCCAGCGCCGACGAGTTCAGGGTCCGAGTCTCCCCACTCCTCCGCCTCAGCTCGTTCTCCACGCTGTCCCGAGAAGAACAGCTCAGCGCGTGCAGGAACGCGCGACGGAACCTGAACGAGTCCATTGTGAATGCTGAATTGCTTACTTATGCACGGAATAAAGTTGCAGAGTATGGAAATGGCTGGTGCAGTATGTCCCTTCAAGGTTTCGCGTCGGCCAAATCAACGATAATATGCGTGATAGGCAGGAATTGAAACCCATGGATTAGTGTTTTCTAGTACTTTTGCGCATTCTTCGGCGTATATGCCGCAGCATCATCAATCGCAGAATGCATGCATTCTGCGATTTCCAATGTGCAAGCGCTACTTTGATGCGACAAGAAGCGAAAGTGCGCTAACGGGGCGGAGACGCAGAGCAGGAGGTAGGGACTGACGAAGGAAGAGAGGCAGGGCACGCAGCGCTCGAGCCAGCGGTCCATGGCGCCCACGTCGCTCTCCCGCAGCTCCAACGTGGCCCACACGGCGCAGAACTGGATGCTGACGAAGTTCGCCAACGCCACCAACAGCAGCCGAGACTCGGCGCTGAGGCGGCTTTGAAACGCTGGCCTGCAAGAACCAACTTGCATGTAAACGCGTGCGTGCGTGCGCGCGTGCGTGCGTCAGATTTCCATGCTACTCACGACTGCCCCTTCTTCCGCCGACACAAGTGGGGGGGGGGGGGGTTTTTGTTTTTTTTTTTTTTGTTTTTTTTTGGTGTTGTTTTTATTTTTTGTTTTTTTTTTATTTTTGGTTTTTTGGTTTTCTTGGTGTGGTGGGTTTTTTGGTGGGGGTTGGCTTTTGTCCTTTCCTGCCCTTCTTCTCCGTTTTGCTGGTTTTGTTTTGGCGTGCTTTCGTTTTTTTGTGTGGTGGTGGTGGTGTGTTGTTTTGTTGTGGTGTTTGTTGTTGGTGTGTGTTGTTTTTTTGTTTTTTGTTTTTTTTTTGTTTTTTGTTTTTTTTTTGAGCAGAGTGACTGCGTAGGACCCGGCGATTAAGGTGGAAGTTATGGCCCACTTCAGGGCGAATACCAGAAACGACAGCCGCTAAAATGCATATTTATTAAACCGTGCCAACCAGATCATGGGAGTGCGCCAGCTGTCCAACTTAGAGCTGTAGTGTACGTTTACAGACAGAACTGTATAGATGAACTGGAGAAAATACCATCGGGCGACTAAAATTGTAATTCGAACGGCAAGACAATTACACTGCACTTCAGACGACTACTTAATCATGGGCGGCTACATATTTCAGTTTGGCTTGGGTTTCACTTTAGTTTGCACTTTTGGCGACGAATAATCAGGGTGTACGCGTCAGCGTACAACCCTAATATGTGACGACTTGCGCGCGCGAGAATTCGGATTTTTGATCGCCTATAACTTTTGATTGGCTGAACCGATTTCGGCGCGTTATGGGTCAAAAGAAGCGCACTCATCGGGGGACCGTACGTGCCACAGCGCGTTGCAGTATTGCTGCGCGTTAAGGGGGTACGCCCGAAAATGTTCCCGAAAAGTGTCTTTTTTTTTTTTTCGTGTTCTCCTCCCAGTTTTTGGAGCGCCACTCGCTAGTGCCGTGGGCAATTGGAATGAAACTTGGCATGTGTAAGCGACCCATGATGGCAATTTTGCGTACCAAAGGAATCGTCTCTGCGTCCTACCAAACTCGAGATATCGTCGATTTTATGCGTTTTTTCGGACATAGTCGTTTTTTTGGGGTGGTTTCCACCAAGAGTAAATCTCGAAAAAGTGCCCAATTAACCCCCAATTTTTTTTTGATTTCCTTGAACAGTTTCTTATGGGAAGTCTATGCCAAGTCACTGAACCTAAAACTTCATCACCGATAATGAGTTATTAGCAATTAAAAATATCGGCCATTTGCATGACAATTAGTCGTGCACAACTTTGGTCAATGAAAAATACATGTGCACCTATTTTCAATCCACATGCTCACATTCTATATGATGAGTGTCTCCTACTGCACTCGAGGGATTCTCCCGAACATGCTACCTATGTCAGACATGGTACATATGTCATGCATGCGTGCGTGCGTACGTGCATGCATGTGTACATGCATGCCTGCATGCGTGCGTGTGTTACACATCGATGTTTGTCTTACGAAAAACCACTGTATTAAGGAAAAATTTGCAGGCGCCTGCAAAAAAAAGGTGAATATGTGACGCTCATTTGTTGGAGCCCAGTTTGGAAAAGAGGGGTATCAATTAAGGCATGCCTCATTAATGTGTAGCCACTTATGCTTTGCAGCTGATCAACTTCAGTTTGAACAAACCGTGTATAAAAACCGAACCAAACGCAGCAACACGTCACATATTCGGCATTTTTTTGTGTGAGCCATCTCACTCACCCAAAACGCAACAGCAATCCTTTCACATCTCATCTATCTCTGGTCATTACCATCGACCTGGCACAGCCAAAGTTCCTACATAAATAATCGGCACCTTGCTAACATTTGTGAGATGTGGATTGCCACTACAGTTCAGTTAGTGATGTGTAGGTATATACATACTGGCTGGCTGGTTGTACTGGCTCCATTCGTCATTCCCTTTTTGGCATTTCACCCAATAACGCACTGCTCCTATGCAACGTGTTTGCGTGCGTGCGTGCGTGCGTGCGTTCGTGCGTACGTCTGCATAGTGGTCCATGAGCAAGACCCTAGGGTCCTTCCTGCCTGTCTCGCAACCACGTGGCGTTTAGTCATGTGGCATATGTGAATGCAGGGTGTTCCAGTCCAGTTAGGTCCTATAATTGCCACTGCTCCTTTCCATGCACGCGAACACAAAAAAATGCCGAATATGTGACGTGTTGCTGCGTTTGGTTCGGTTTTTATACACGGTTTGTTCAAACTGAAGTTGATCAGCTGCAAAGCATAAGTGGCTACACATTAATGAGGCATGCCTTAATTGATACCCCTCTTTTTCAAACTGGGCTCCAACAAATGAGCGTCACATATTCACCTTTTTTTGCAGGCGCCTGCAAATTTTTCCTTAATTTATCTTCTGGGGACTATTAAATAAAGTAGAGTAGTAATGTACTGTAATGTATTTTGCTGCGAACAAAGTATAAACCGGCCTTCTACAGAAGGGCTGTCACACATTCAAACGTACGTTTGGACAGACTCGCCTGGAGTTGAGGATCGTTGTACGAGAAGGACACTTGTCCGTCCGAGTTGACGCCAGAGCGAATGCCGCAATAGAGTCCCGGCAGTGCAATGAGAACAGGGAAGAGCCAGGCAAAGGCCACAATCACCCGCAGCCGTCCTTCAGTCCAGTACTAGAGAAGAAGAATGTTTAGCGCGTGTGTTGCGCGAAAAAGCGCGAAAAAGCAATGACAACACGTGAACAGCTGCACGAAAGGGATGAGTATGCGCCTCTTTTCAATTTCTGCTCAATCGAGTCTCCTCTCATCGATGTTACTATCAACTTACAACAAACACATCGTGTGGTACGGTAGCTCACCGATTTGTAACTGGTTGGACAGAGCATGGCGTGGCACCGATTGACCGACAGCAGAATGACCCCGATCGATTGAGCCGTAGTCAGGTAGACGATTCCATTTATCGATATCGATCTTAGGAAGTTAGTAGAGGTCGTGTTTTGGGCGAGGAATCGCCCCACTGCCGGCGCGAAGTTCTTTTGGGGCAATACGACGAGCAGGTTCGAATGAGCTACCGCGACGGCATCTAGAGATTACATTCAGGTTCAATACAGACGCGCACCGTGCTGTAATTTGGCGTCAGCATTTGGGCTACAAGCCACACGCACACTTCCCTAAGTTTTTTGGTTGGAATTTGAAAAGACCGTCTTGTCGCCCCTCCTACACTCGTTCGTGCCCCCCCGGGCTGGGAAATGCGAGATTAGCCGATAGTTCCCCAGGGAGCCCTAAATTTCTCCAAAAGTACCCTGGGCACTAATGTTTAATCTTCGGCTATCCGGGGCACAATTGGAGTGGGGACACTATTGGAAAGAAGGGTACTACAATTTTAATTTCAAATTTTTAATTTCATTTGATAAGCAAGATTTTGCCGCGATTTTTGGCGATTGTTTCTCTGTTTTATGGCTTTTTATAGCTCTATTTTATTTAACAGCTACTGAAACGTGCCCTATTAATGGGTGTAGCTGTGTATGCTCAGATTGCTCACCACATAAAAGCACCCACCACGGTATTTTTGGCCAAGGGTTCATAGTAACTAATCTCCACCCTCTGGGCACAATTGTAGGGGGCACTATTGAAGAATTTACGGTAGATGACCTACATACGGTGCGAGTGGCATGGCCGCTCACCTATAACGCCGACGTGCATGGCCAGCCGAAAGAAGGGTTTGCAGAAGGGCTCCATTCTTCGAAAGGTGTGCAGCGTCCAAACGTACAGTAGAAACAGCGGCACGGTAACAGCGGACAGAAAATACTTGAGCGGCGCGAAGAACGAGTGTACAAACAGATCGACCGACGTGTCTTGATGGCCTTGCATTCTCAAATCTAAACTGGCAATAAGCACGTTTTGGAGCACACACAGAGAGATTTTTGCGTTGGAACACGTTGGAAGTTTGGAACAGGGACAAAGTGCCGCCTCCTGAACGTTTACTGAAAACACTCGCGCAGTGAGGGTGCCGTGCACTGACACGCCGTGCACGTATTTATAGCGCTTATAACCGTGTACGTATGTAGGCCAATAAACACGTCGTGTGCAATCGTGAGCAATGTATGCATTCGGCAAAACAATGTACAATGTACACATAGGTACAACCCAAATTTCGTACATGTACGTTGTACATCGTCCCTGCAAATTCGATGACTGCTACAGTACCTACAAGGCCAATTGCTGCGGCGAGTTGTACAATTACCCTCCAATAATGTACCTACAAATGGTAATTTTCTGGACCGTCGTCTGGAGGCTTTGTCCAAATTTCAGAGCATCGACTCAACAGCACCCTGCCGCAACAACAACTTGTTGACGTCTTTTAAAGACAACGCAAGCAGCTAGCTCAACCAACACGCACACGCTTCTAGCAGCGAATTAGCGGGGCTTCGCATCAAACGCTATCAATGGTTCGCCAGCCCTCTCTTGCGGACAATTTTCCCAGGAAAAGTACATTTCGAAATTGCGCCCCTTTCGCACGCTCTCTCTCTGTGGCGACGGCTCGCTACCGCGCTCTAACGAGGACCCCACTAGTAATTTAGGCCTTACAAAGAGGGAATGATTAAATAACTTGTGAAAAGATGGAAATTGAAAAGTTGGATCGAAGTTCACGCCCACGGACGCATGTCGGATATTCGTAGCGGCAGTGGCACCGACAGACGAGACGACATTTATAAATGTATTAAGTGCACGCAACTTGTGAAAAGATGGAAATTGAAAAGTTGGATCGAAGTTCACGCCCACGGACGCATGTCGGATATTCGTAGCGGCAGTGGCACCGACAGACGAGACGACATTTATAAATGTATTAAGTGCACGCACGCACGCACGCACGCACAAGCCATCGCATTCGAGGAGAGAGCTCTTACTCGCGTATGTACAAGCACAAGCTTTAGCGTAAGCTTGACATTCTTTGCTACATACATGTTCTGGCGCAATCAGCGGCTTCAGAAGCGTGCCACTTAAGCGGATTCTGTTGCTTCCTCTTGCTTAGCTGGACGTACATAATACCCGCGTCGCACCGTGTATAAATAAATAAACTGTTCAAAGTAAAGGCACCGAGGGAAGGTACACAGCAACCTTTGATTGAGCTCAAGCTGATGCAAGAACGAAGAAACAATTTACGCAACATTGTACACGTCAGCATGCGCCAAATGTTCCTCTCTATTTCGGATCCTAGTGTGGCGCACGCTGTCCGCTAGACTTGCACAGTGAAGTCTTCCTTGAGCGCGGAACTAATGGCCCGCTTCCGCCGACACAAATTAGCTTAACGGAGGGCAATTTAGCTAACTATGCAGTCGCAGGTCCCGCCATAGCTCTAGTGCTATGACCTAATATTCATGTTAGGCAGCGTGTACGTGCCGACCGAGTAGAAAGAGAATACTTCGGTGTATCTTGATTCGGCTACACGATTTGGGGCTAATTCTACCAGTGTAACCTACCTAAAAAATCAAAATTTAGTGCCACAGTGAAATTATTTTGAAGCACGAGTCAGATTACATCGTTTCTCATGCAACAGCATTTTTGAGCTTGAGCGTCACATCTAATGTAGCTTACGGCTTCGAATACACCAAATTGGGTACCAAAAGGGAGCATTTTGGAGATTTAAACCTGCTCACTCAGCTGAGGCACTTGCCGCGAGGCACAATTAGATTGGCTGCATATTGAGTTTTCGCACTGCGGAAGGGATTCCGTCACCCACCCGAGTATACGCACACTTTCAGAGGGAGCTCAACGCAGCGCACAGCACTCGCCCGAGTAGTCGCGTAGAGTGCATTGCCGATGAGCGAGCAAGCACCTACATGGATGCAGTATGTGATACATTGTACAGAGTAGTGTAGGTACAAGAAGGTAGGTACCTATAGAGGGCACGACGTTCACGTAAAAAATTATCACTTGTCAGCCAGCTCGCTAGCACGGCGAACGCGAACATGGGAAATGTATGTACCTAGAGGATGCATACATAGTTGGTCTGTTGAGAACAATCGCACAAAGAGACACATTAGCAGGAAGGGTATAGGATGCAGCTGCTGAGTCGTGAAATCGCGTTACGTGGCGACGCAAAAAGGGATTCTAAGGGCAACGTGTTGTAGGTCGGTACAGGGCAACGTGTCCGTCTCCCTTGCTCGAATTTTGCCGCCACTCCAGTCATGAAATCCCTGACCCGTCACTATACATGTACAACATATCTATATTACTAAAGCACAATGTCTGTCTGTCTGTCTGTCTGTCTGTCTGTCTGTGTGCAACGCAGCGCAGAGAGTTGTGCTGGATGGATTGAGCTGAAATTTTGTATGAACCTGCCGTGGGAAACTTCACCGTCATTTAAGGGCCGGATTTGCGATAGCTACCGTAATCCGTGAGTTATGCAAATTTCGCATACGTGTTTGATCGAATTTGAGAATTCAGTGTCAATTCTGCTTGGGATATATGTAATCGACCGTGCTGATCACGAATATCACATCCGTTTTTCGGTGCGATACCGTAATCGCGAGATACGACGCATTGAATATGCAAATTGTGTTTGATCGAATTTGAGAATTTAGTGTCAAATCTGCTTGGGATATATGTAATCGACCGTGGTGATCACGAATCTGGCATTCGTTTTCCAATCCGCTACAGTAGTGACAAGATATGGCATTATCCTTTTCTACAGTAGTATGACTGTTTGTGGGTTCTGTGTGCAATGCAGCAGAGAGTTCTGCTGGATGGATTGAGCTGAATTTTTGCTTGCTGGCTTGCTTGGCACATTTTACCATCAAAATAAGAGTGACACTACTGAAGCTGTCGTAATCCATGTGTTATGCAAATATAAATAAATTATATGATAATACAGCGCATTTTATGCGTGCTTCTGACTTATCAGAAGTGTTTAGAAAACCATTTCACACAGATCAATGGCGTAGTGGTTATGATGCACGTTACTTTTCTGGAGGTCCTGGGATCAAACCTCTGCCATAAAAATACTTGTAACTTTTTTGTTTATACCTTTTTTGTTTTGCACGTGTTTATGCTATAAAACTTCGAACTTTTTATTATTTTTTACTGTGTTTTGCAGGTGTCAACGCTATAAAAACTTGTATTACACGCACACGCACGCACGCATGCGCGCACGCATTAGCACGCACGCACGCACGCACGCACGCACGCACACACGCACGCGCGCAAGCACGGACTCGCGCACGCACGCACGCACGCACGCTCGCACGCACGCATGCACGCACGGAATATGGCTCAAGTTGAGGGTAAAAAGGCCCGAACATACCTATGCAAACGCGCACACATGCACGCATGCACGCACGCACGCACGCTCGGATTCGCGCACGCACGCAAGCACTCACGCACGCACGCACGCAAACGCGCACGCACGCACGCACGCTCGCACGCACGCACGCACGCACGGACTCGCGCACGCACGCACGCACGCACGCACGCACGCACGCACGCACGCACGCACGCACGCACGCACGCACGCACGCACGCACGCACGCACGCACGCACGCACGCACGCACGCACGCACGCACGCACGCACGCACGCACGCACGCACGCACGCACGCGTGTTAGCGTTTTAGTGGTGCGTTGTTTTTGTGGTGCGTTGTTTTGGTTTTTTTTTTCTGTTGGAAACGGCTGAAAACAATTGATGCGTCCGCGTTCGCTGCGTCCGATGAACACTTTCTTAATTTTAGGCTTAGTCCAGACTTTGCTTTAGTCCAGTCATGTTTAGGCTTTGGCTTTGGCTTAGACTTAGGCTTCGCTTAGACTTAGGCTTCGCTTTGGTTTCGGATGGAGCGGATGCGGACGCAACAATTGTGTTTTGCCAAAAAACGACGTAAGGGAGACTCAAGCCCAAGCCTGCCGAAAAACGTCCGCCCACAGCCTGCCGGAAGGGAATTGGAAGCGTCGGACAGCGATCCTAGCTTAGAGCAGGTCCAAAGGCCTTGCACAAGCAGGCAGGATGAGAGCGCCGCTTTGGCAAGTCGCTCCAAGAGGAAGAGAGGCCGTTCACAAATTTCGACGAGTTCTACAGAGCGGTCAAGGAGCTTCAGAAGAAGTGTATTATTTAGTTTCTCAATGGCGCTCAAATGTTTTGCGGTGCAATTACCTATTTATAGCAGACTGCCGAGCAGTCGGCGGCGCGTGCACAAGCCGATCGGGAAGCAGCAGCACTGCGCCTGCAGATCACGATGCATGAACATATGCGAGCAACCATGCAGATTACAAAAAAAGGCAATTATTATTAGCTGGCTCTGAAGGGCTGATTAAAACAATTAGCCCGCCGCCACAAAATATGGGATTTATGGTGTCTGCCCAAGATGGTATAGTGTCAAATTTTTACTATCGAATGTAATGACTGGACGCAAGAATGAAGCGTTGCAACAAACAAGGTGCAACAAACAGTAAAATGTTTTCCTGTATTGCAGAAGTGCATTGGTTGCATTGGTTGACTTCCTTTGGCTTTTGCTGCAGCACTTTACATATTCGTCATTGTTGCTTTTCAACTGAGCATTTGCAGCATGATTTTATGACACATTGTATTGATGATGAGACACTACTGAGGACAAAAAATATAGATACTGAACCACTTTGGAGTACTTTGCAAGCAGGAGTCCTGAGTTGAAGCGGCTAGTA